>VDFB02080643.1:101364-118211 GCA_007258455.2 Sequoia sempervirens | reverse complement strand
GGATGGCAAGTTTGGATGGGAACAATGGGTTCAGTCAGTTATTCTGGTGTTAGTGTTACAGGAGTTGTTTGAGGATATCAGGAACATTGTACAGTTCTACCCATGGGATCCAACTAGAGAGATCTTACAAGGGAGTTTCTTTTGGCAGTCGAGATTGCTTGGGGACAAGCAATTTGAGGGCGGACTATAATGTCCCCTTTTTGGCATGATCCTGTTTTGCGGATGGTTTAGCCTATCACCGGCCCTCGTAGGGTAACACAGATGGTTAGGGGGTCTACTAAGTCAGAATCTTGGTCAGCAAAGGCTTTTGTCTTCTCCAGAGATCAGTGGTTTCTAGTTTTGGCTTTCGTTTGTTGTCTCCAAAGCCCGTTTGCTATACTTACTAATTATAGTAAGTTTGAGTTTGGTTGAGAGGGACCCTTATTATTTAAGGAGATGAAATAATAAATATTTAGTTGGCGTGATGAACTAATAAATATTTAAGGAGATATTAAAGTTTAATTGGCTCAAATAATATTTAATTATTAAAAGGCAATATTATGTAATAACTTGAGGGTCAATTCATTATTAAAAGGGGGCCATGTTTATTATTTAATTATGGGGCGCCAATTCCAAGGTGAATATTTAATATTCATTAAAGTACAAATTCAATAACATTTAATGCGAATTAAATGTGCTTTTTGGAGGAAATCGCACCTCTTCATGAAATTATTATAAATTGCCTTCAAGAGTCGACTTCTTTCATTATTATTGAGCATTTTGGATTTGGGGAAAATTGTTTGTGAGAGGAAGCCAAGGGTTTCTATCTTTCAAGCCATTGGAGAACGATAAACTCTTCAGTGTCGCAGCCATTTGAGGTGGTGAAATATCCATTGAATTTGGCTGATTAGGGGAGCTTCACCTAGAAGTTCTATTTGTGCAAAAAAATTAGAGTTTGGAATAAGGGTTTCATAGTCGAATTGAAGGAAATAGGAGACAGATTTAAGAGAAGATTAAAGGCTGATCAAGTGTTACTTCCAGCACGAATTTCAAAGGGGTTTGATCTGCCTTTTCAAGAGTTATTAACAGCAAGGAGGCGGACTTCTAGGGTACGATTTTGTTCTAGTAAAGCCATAAAAATCATAAGAAATTACAGCAAGGTGCGCCCAGCCATAGAGAAGCCAGCCACAGTAGCTTGGATGAAAAATGATGCAGATTTGAGATGAATCGAATTAATTCTCCAAGTGCTTTTTGATTGCGATGTAATGGCAGCTATTGTTATTTCTCAATCTTTCCGGGTATGCCTGTAAATTGTTCTTCTCTGCAAATATTCAATAAAATCAAATATTTAAAGTGTTGCAACTTCTCTAGTTTCTCATTATTCTTTTCATTTCATTTCTAGCATTGTCTTTATTTGCAAAAATACGCAAAAAAGTAGAAAAACCCTCATAAAATACAAAAAAATATAAAACAAAGGCGAGACTCAAAATCTAGGGCAAGAAGAGTTCTTACATTGGTTTAGCCTATCAGCAGTAGCATATCAGACCTCTGGAATTAATTACCAACAAGCTAATAGTTTCTCCAAGAGACTCCAAAATGATTGCCAAGTCCTCCCAAGATGAATGCTCAAATATCCACAAAGAAACAACACCTAAATAAGGCCACATGAACAATAATCTGAATTTAGTCGACCTCCATGAAAGCTGATATGAAGCTCAATAAGAAAGATTGAAAATATCTTCCCCTCTCAATGCTGCAATGAAAGCACAGGTTGAACTTCTGAAATGAAGCCCACAATTGGCAATAATTCAGCTGATATCTCAGCCTCAAAATTGCTTAACCAATGAGGGTTTTCGTCCCCAAAGGTCCTCCAATGGTTGAAACCCTAGTTGGCTTCTCCACCACCAAAAGTCTTCAATTCAAATAACAATTCCTAGATGCCCTAAGAATGAGCTCTTGAGTTCCTTTTATTATTTTCTTGTGAGAGCTCAAACACTTTCCTTGCCAATGTGGGATAAAAGATAATTTCCCACTTTAATTTTTCACTTAAAGTACTCTATAAAATTAAAGTGACTTTATTATTATAAAGTTGCATTATAACTTTATAATAATATTTAAATATTTTAATTATTCCTTAGTCACTTGAAAAATTACTTAAATGAGGGTCATGGCCCCATTGCACATTATAATTGCACTTTATATTTAATTATTAATAAAGTATTAATTTATTAATAATTAAAATAACATAACTCCATAAATACTCATTATTTCTCTTTTCCATTTGAACCAAGGAGTTAACCACTACATCCCCTGTGCATCCAACTGCCTTACTAAAAATAGTAAGGGTCCCTCTCTATCACCACTGATTTACTATAAATAGTAAATCCCTCATTATCTGATCAAACCAATGGTGTAAAGGATTGGCACTACAAATGAAGCCTATTCAGGTGCCCTGCTATAGATAGAAACCCTGACTGTTCTGAAATAGTCACTTACTATAAATAGTAAGTGTGTCAAACTGAGTCCAACGAAGGTCAAACTTGAACTCTCACTGATCAATAGAGGCGAAGCCATACCAAATGCTGCCAAATAAGACCCCCTAACCATCTGCTCTAACCTACGAGGGTCAGGAATAGTCTAAACCATCCACAGTCATGGTCACACTAAAAAGGGGACATTACAAATGGTGCCATCAGGCCATTTAAAGAGCTTGAAATAGTCTTTTTCATTATTGCAAAGTTTAGGCAGCTGTAGAGCCTCACAGGCTCCTTTGATTATGGAGTATGTTCACCAATTGAAGGGGGGAGGCTGAAATCTTTTCTAAGTGAATCCTAGGGTTTAAGAAGGCCCTTATCTAAGATATCTTTGAAGGTTTGGATGCCTTTGGATGCCCAACATTTAGCTGGTGCCCAACATTTAGTTGAGCATTCTTGGAGAAGAGCAACATGTTTATCTTTATGCTTTAGGTTCCACTAGATGGATCTATTTTCAACAAGCTTGTTATTCATATCAATGATGCCATTGTTGTTAATATTGTCTTTGATACACTCCCATGCTTTCCATAAGCTCTTGCACACCACAAAACGTGGAGGGACTACTGGAAAGGAGCTAGCTAAAAGGTCATTGAATGGGAGTTGTTTCCAAGATTTAGCATGTTGATGAGACTTGGTGTTATAGTGGTGTCTCTTTCCTTTGTTTCTTTCAACAATCCTCACGATTCCTAGATTACTAAATGGGTTTGTTCTCCTTTTGGCTTGGTTAAAATTAATTTTGATAGAGCTTCAAAAGGCAATCTTTGAAATGCTGTCATGGGAGGTGTTTGTTGTGACCATAATGGAAGGTTTAAGTTCTGGTTTGTTCGCAGTCTTGGTGTTGCTTCAGTAACTTTGTTGAGGTTATGGCCATTTGACAAGCTCTTTTAGTAGCTAAGATAAAACATTTTTCTCATATTATTTTGGAATCTGACTTTAAACTTTTGATTGATCATTTCAACAATTCTTACTCTTACTTCCAGCAGTGGCAGTTGAATGAATGGACGAAAGATATTGGCATCCTTATTCGTGGTTTTAATGTTGTTCAGTGAAGCCACACTAGAAGGGAAGGAAATCAGGTTTCTATTTTTTGGCTAAATCTGCTTCCAACTGGAACACTATCAAGTTTGATACTGGAAGTGATCAAGATTGTCTTATATGGGATTTTAGCAGTGCCTTTAGTGATTTTGTGAATGCTGACTACAATGCCTGTTTGGATTCTTGATTCTTGTTGGGGTTCTCCTTTTTGGAATTTTGGCTTTTGGGGTGTTCTTCCTGCCAACCTTGTTATTCCTTTTGTTAATTGGGTTTCCTTTTGTTTCACCTTTTTTAGCTTAAAGGCAAGAATTACTTATGATACTCACAGCATAAACAATTTTCATAGTCACAAGGGTTTATACCTTGTCTATGGGGTTTGGAGGGTCCCTCCTCTTGTTCTGATTGTCTATCTTCAGTGCATTTGGATTTTCAGGCATTTTTGGAAGTGTTGTGCAAGAAGTCTTTTTAAGCCTGTCAGACTCAATTTACAATCAGTTGCATTTTTAATATATATTTTTCCTTCGTCTTAGAAAACCACGGACTTGAGTGCTAGTCCTTACAGTTTGTGGATCTATTTTCACTAGTTATTTCTATTGGAGATTCTATGTTCATTTTTAATTTTATTTATCATTCCATTTAAACATGGATATTGAAAGAGATTCTTAATTTGTTTTCTTAAAAGTATTATGGAATAAAAAATGGTGGGAAGGAACATTTCCAAAGATGAAGATTAAGTTATTTTTCTTGCTTGTTGAGAAAAAGATATTAAATGTTTGTTGTACTTTAGCTTTCAACAGAAATTATTAAGAAATTTAATGAAGCTGTTTTGTTAATGTAAGGCAGATGTTTCAACAACCACGTGTATTAAGCATACTCTTATAGTTAGTTTCTTGTTAGAAAATCAAAATGCTGATACTCCATGGGAGATTGACTGGTTAAAGGTAAATCCTCTTTGCAGTTTGTATCTCATTCTTGTATTTTTGTTTCTATTCAGTTTTTCATTTTTTACGTTTGTCTTCTCAGCAGTTTGCTTACTTATTTATGGGCCATAGGCTTTTCTATCTTGCGTGTTTACCTTCATTAATTTCCTTGTTATAAATATTTTATATTTTTGTCCTCTTGCAGGCATCAAGAGTGTTGAAGGGGGTCCGAATAAAGGCACTTCACTTTAATATGGAATTTAAGGTTTTCGGTTTCAGTGAAAATATCTGCAAGGAACAGCTGTATAAACCTTTTGAAATTTTCTTTTAACCTTCTCTTTCCTTCGAAATATTAATTAATTTTTCATGAAGTTTCTGCTATGAGATAACTGATACTTTTGTGTTTGTCTGTGCTATACATATATATTGTTAACTTATAAAAATGTTTGCCTTATCGTGTGAAGTTTCTCTGTGAAAGTGAGAAACAAGAATGCTCAAGAAAATGAATCTTCTTCTAAAACAACAGAGGTGACGGTTTGGAATTACTTCACCATCACCAAACAAATGACTTTGAGGCATTCAGCTGATTTACCTTGTGTGGATGTGGGCAGATCAAAACGACCTAATTATCTCCCAATAGAGGTTGGTTGTATAGTTATTTTTTAACAGGGTATTTGAGTGAAATGTAGCTTCGAGTTAAATTTACATCTTTGATTCAATGGCCAGCTTTGTGAGATCCTTCCTGGTCAGATATACACAGAGAGTCTTACAGCCTCTCAGCGCTCATCTCTTGTTAAGCAATCCAGACAGAAACCAGAGGAAAGAATGGGTGTATTGCAAGAGGTATGAATATTTTTATTTGAGCTGACTTAGTTCTCAACAAAATAAGAAAATTGTTGTTTTAATGAATGATGCAGGTAATGAAGGCCAATGACTACACTTCAGATCCACTTTTGAGAGTATGCAATATTGATGTGGATAGACAGCCGATGGTCATAAATGGCCGTGTGCTTGATCCACCCAAAGTAAGTTGCCTTCAACTGTCAATTCTATTTTTGAAATATTTGTCCTTACTGATTAACACAACTTGGAAAAGAATGATCAGTAAGTAAAGTAGATTCAAAACTTTACTTTGAACCTCACACGAGTTATGAAAAATATATGCAATGGCCTGCCTAACTGTTTGAAATCGTGAGAATTGTTCAATAGCTGAAATTTGGGAAATGTTGGCTGGAAGAAGAGTATCCACAACGAGGTTGTTGGAATTTCAACAATAAGGTATTTGTTTTTCAAGTGTGCTTTTCAAACTTGTTTTTTAATGGATTTGGTCTAATTGGCTGGAAAAATATTATTTCAGATGCTGTTTCAACCAGCACAAGTTATAATCTGGGTTGTCGCTAATTTCACTAAATTCCACAAGAACGACTGTGAACGCATTGCTGATGACCTTCGAATATGCTGTAGTAAAAAAGGATTGGTATGTGTTCTTACAAAATAGTGAACTCTAGTTGACAAACTTGTATTTGCAGTATATAAGCAAAGTGTTTTCTGGTTTCTGTAGATAATTGGTCCTGTTTGGAAAATCTTTTGTGAGAATCAAAGGGATATGTCTGCTAACCCTGTGGATAGGGTGGACATTATGTTAAATCAAATGAAATCTCAGCTTTCACGGCGCCCTGATTTTCTGCTGTGTCTTCTTCCAGAGAGGACCAGTGATATTTATGGTGATTGGATAATCTCTTTTTCTATTTTTAGTTATGTCTTTTTACTCTCAAGCTGTTGAATGAATGGAAATAACTTTGCAGTCCTTATCTTGTAAGGTCCTTGGAAGAGAAAAACCCTTTCAGAGATGGGTATTCTTAATCAGTGCATAGTCCCATCAAGGGAAATGAATGATCAGTACTATACAAATGTGGCTCTGAAAATAAATGCAAAGGTATTCCCTTTTACCTGAAATATGTTAAGGGAAGTACCTTTTGTCAAGACAATAAATGATATTTTCAATTCTAATGTCTCTTGCACACGATAACATTATAGTGCTCATTTAGTTACTCCATTGTTCATTCAGGTTGGTGGGCTCAACTCTGTACTATCTGTAGAATATAATTGTTCTATACCGGTCATATCCTTGCAGCCAACGATCATTATTGGTATGGGTGTTTCACATGGTTCGCCATATGGTAATAGTCCTTCAATTGCAGCTGTAAGTATTTTGGAAGACACTATTAAGACTTCCAATTCAAAAATATTGTGATATGGTGTAAAGACCCTTGCTCAAATTGTTCAAATATTATGATTTTTCATAGTTTGATAGATGCAAGCATTTTGTCAAACGGTTTTCTTTTCTTGTGGATATGTGTTATTCCCAGGAAGCATTTAAGTGGAAATTGCATATACTGAACCTATCATGAGTCTGCTCTTCTAATGGCAATGACTTAGTATTCACCGAATAAATATTGCATAGTAAGTCTATAGATATTGCAACAATGACTATTTCTGAACATTTAACATTCATGAGATTGCAAAAATGAATATTTCTGAGCAATTAACATTCACAGTTTGATACACAAATGGTATTCAAATTTCAGTCTATAACATTATGATAAGAAACTTGACATTTACAGATATACAGTACTTAGACATTTAATTTCCAGTTCAGGTCTAAGCTTATTCACCAACAATAATATTCTGAGCAGACCTTACTAGTGTGACAGCTAGGATGTGAACGCCTATTTCATATATGCCGTGATCGCTATAGGAACAATACGTTGGCATAAATAAGGACGGAAAATATTCTGACTGGGTCCACAGCTCATATAAGTCTATACTGGAGCTTGTGACACCTCTTTGAATACTCACAACTTCAAGAAGGGAGGTGGCGACAAATATTAATTGGCGCATATAACCAATACCTTGCATGATTTGTCCTTCCACAGATAATAAAACTGTCACTTGTGTTTTTCCATTTGTGAATACAGTTCGACCAATATTTATCTCCTCACAACGCACGATCAACACATCAATAATATTGGCACTGCCATGAATAAAATCCAATACATCATTTGGGACTCACGATTCCTTGCCACCTATGATAGTTACAATATAATCAACCAATATGAATAATGTAGCAATTGATATCGGGATTGGTAGTAGTATTCATTATCATTTGCCTAGTCTGGAATATATATATTCGGCCAGCATATAAAATATTTCCCATAAAGTAAGATGAATCAACCAACAACAATAATATTCAATATTTGATTGCCCATATTGGAAGAATAAATATAATCGATCAATCTGAACAAATCGATCTCCTGCAATTTCATCTCCAAAGGAAACTCACGAAATTGCACAAACTTGTAATATCCCCTTACAATTTTTTCCAAATTTTTTACAACAGTTTCACCTGTTAACGTTAGATAAACAAGATAATCCAACTGAGAGTAACCCTTCACTTTTTGATCACTCAGTTCCCAATGAGGGCAAGGTGAGAGCATATAGTGGAAAGGGGATCGTTAGATGAAATTGAATTGAAAGAGCAAGAACTGAAATCAACCCATCCCTTTTTTATCACCTAAATCCCAGTGTGGGCAAGGTGAGAGCATATGGTGGAAAGGGGATCGTTAGCTAAAGAAACTGAAATGCTTGAAAGTACAATGGGAAAGATGACTCAGCCGATCAGCATGATATGCAATGCAACTCGACCACTTATTCAGCCAAAGTGTAATACAAAGTACTGAAAGTAAAGTGTTTGTGCAGCTAGCTGACGCCTTCCGCTTTTTCAGCGGGCAATACAAGAAAAGTAAAGACGGCGAGGCCTATCTCTTCCACTAAAAGTGGGAATTACAAAAAGTAAATTGCAGAAATAAACTAACTGAATCAGTACTACTAATAATAGCCTTACAATATGAAGAAATCTGCAAATTACAATAAGTATTAGATGTCCAATATGCTCCAAAATGAAATTAGATGAACTCCAAACTTAGGCAAGCTATTCTATTATGGAAAACAAGCCAAAAACTGAACTTTTACCAATCTGATATGCAACTGCGGCGTTCAGAAATCTCAGACCAGCAAGCTCAAAAGTCAAAACACACCAAAATGCTCATAACTTTGTTTAGACACCTCCGAATGACGTGAAATCAAGTGCAATGGATGCCAAAGAGGAGGTCAACCAAGTTCATGCCAACAAACATCCCCAAACAGTCCAAAATGAATTAGCACGCTTCCCAATGCACCCAGAGACAAAGTGCGGACCTCAAGGAGAAGGGCGACCAGCATATAAAATCAGCAACTCCATATTAAAATCTGAAAACTTGTAGAAAGGGGCGTGTTGTGACCTTTTCACACATCGCCCCATTCAAAATGGGGACCCTTAATTTTCGCTCCATTCTGGTCTTTTGGCTTTGGTTTTTCTCTCTCTTTGTCTGTTTGTCTCTTTTCTCTGTGTTGTACCCCAAAATTAAAATTTTTGTTACACTTAGACATTTTGAAGAAATGAGCAAAAGTTTTGTTAAAACAGTCAAAAAGGTTAGAATTTGGGTGTGCACGTCTTGCATGAGGGGTTAAAACGCAAAATGTTCAAAATCTGACGATCTGGGTCCGCTAAAAGCAGCTGAATTTACAAAACCCAAATCTCAGTTTTTCATCCCTAAATTTTAGGAAAACTGCTATTTTTAGAAATTTTCTGAAAATATTAACGTTTTCTAGGTTTTTCTGGGTTTTCTTGGAAATGGATACTGGCAAAACTTTCTAAAAATAGAAAGTTGGTCCAACAGGGTCCAAACTGATTTTGATTGGCTCAAATTACGTTCGTATCAGGCTGGTGCAGTCAGAATCTCAAAAAGATCAGTTTTGCCCAAGTGGGTCTATTCTGCTTTTTCAGAAGCATATCTGGAGCTCCGAGGTCATCAATGGAGGTCATTCGACTGCTAGGTGCCAGATTCAACACGCAAACCACTCGACAGAAGGAGAATTCATGAAATGATGAACAAGCACAGAGAACGAAGAGGAAGTTGAAAAACGATAAAATTTTCTAACACTGGTGACTTTGGGCGCCCCAGGTGAAGGAAGGCGCCCATCTTTTTAGGGAATCAAATGTCAAAATTAGGGTTTGTGTCTCTAGTCAAACTTGCTCAGTTCTCTGTCAGCTCCGCAACGAATTCAACGGCGCAGTCATCAGGCAATCCAGTCATCCGGAATTCAAAGCTAAACAGGGAGATTCCAGATTGAAGTCAGAACGAGGAAAGTTGAAAATATCAAAATTTGACTTAGTGTTGAGATTTTGGGCGCCCCTGGTGAAGAAGGGCGCCCAACTTTTTGAAGGGGCTAATTCAGCAGTTAGGGTTTGTCAAAGTGCTCAGTGTTGTAAGAGACCTGCTTGTCTCTACTTCTGTTTTTATGCTGAATGATAAGGGTTTGTAATTTTTTTTTGTATTTTCTCATAGATTGCCAGTCAAGAAATCAAATACAAGAAATGTAAACATAAACCCTACTGCAGCAATGCAATTAATTTATTGATTTTCTTTCAAAGCTTTTACAAATATGTGCATACCCAGAAATACAATCTCTTGTAGATCTGAAGCAATAAATCTGATGAAGCATAGACTTGACTTCTGGATGAAACCAACAGTGAGCACCTTCAGCTGATATTCCACAACCTCAAAATGCTGATACAATGAAGAGTTTTCGTTCTCCAAAGCCGATACGCTGGCAAAAACCCTTGGGCTCCCTTTCCCAAACGCCAATGAGAAATTATCAAACAAATGTCAAATAATCAATTATGAATATCCCCCGAATGAGCCCCTTAAGATTCCTTTATACTTTTCCTGGAGGAACTCAAAGACTTTTCTCACCAATGTGGGATTAAAAGATAATAGGCCAATCCCCTCCACTTTTCCTTTTAAATCATTTTAAAATAATATAATATTCACACTTTGGAATATTAAAATATGTCCTTGAAATTGGCACCCAAGTAATTAATTAAAATGGCCCCCTTTTTAATGATGAATGGACCCTCAAGTCATAAAGTGCAAATATAATATTATAATATAATATTAAAATATTAATTATTATTAAAGTCACCTTTAATAATAATTAAATGTTATAACTTAGGAAAAACTCCTTATTTCACCAACTCAACTGAATTTGGGAATCGACACTGCCAACATGTGAACTCTAGGTGCCCTGCTATAAAAAGAATTGCTTGTTGGCTGACTTACTATAAATAGTATGTGAAACTGAGTCAACTGAAAGCTAAGCTTGAACCCACACAAGACGCTGAAGGAGAAATTCCTCTAATCATCGCCAAAAGAGACCCTCTAACGAGACATATTAGCCTACGGGGGCTAGGAATAGGTTAAATCCCCGGAACTCTGATGTTCGCAAAATTGGGGACATTATAGTCCGCCCTTCTTGAAATTGCTTGTCCTCGAGCAATCTCTACTGCAAAGAAACCCAACTCCTCGGAAGGCTCAAAAGCAGAACTGTGAAGTGTCCCACACATCTCTAACTGTCTCCTGTAGCATCAACAAAAACACAACTGCGCAAGCTATCCCTGGATCCCAAACCCAGAGTGAAATTTTGTCGTGTCTCTCATCCTCAGGCTTCCACTGCGCTCTATTGCCTCCAACTTCACCATGTTGGGAATGGTGAAGTAACCCAATGGGACCTATCCAATACTCGGTGCCAAAACTGTCACCACCTGGATCCCAATACAATCTGAATTCACATCCATTTGTCATGCGGAGATCAGAACTTCTAGAAGCATCTGCTACACTGAATCTCTCCCTGTCCTCTGCTAAACCCTCATGGATGTGATAACTGACCAAGCCATCATGCCAACTGACACCATAGTCATCCTGTAACCATGTACCCATAAGAAAACTTTGTGACATAGGAGTAGCAAACCCTGTTGGATACATATCAGCATGATGTAAAAATGACAGCTGTCCCTGCAAGTAATCCCCCACAAACAGCTGAGTTTGGCGCTTGCAGCCGCTAATCCCATCTTCTGAAGATGGTGAATACCCATCCCACAACGGATGGTATAACTCCGAAGCCAATCCACACCGATGCATCATCAAATCCTCCGTGTGTGGACCAAAGGAGAAGTGATGAACACTCCTCACTATGCAATCAAGATAAAATGCTCCCACCTCTGTCAATGGCTGACCATCATAGTCCTGGGGAAACAAATCAGCTGCATGGGATGAAGTGACTGAATTGCTTCCAGGTGAGGCCAACAAATCAACATAAGTACAAATCTCCATACTGGATGATGCCCCACATATCTCTTGTGACAACGATGGAATAGTGACGTGATTCGTCACACAACTCTTGGAAAAAACAACTATCTCATCACAAGAGCTCTCAACCAAAACACTCATCCCATCTGAATTAACTGCACCAGTATCTGTGATGGATGTAACCACATCCTCAACCTGCTCACAGCTATGAACCATGGGTGTATGCTCCTCACCAATTGCTGCCATGGAAAACTGAACTATATCAGAAGATGGTGAAGACTGTGCTAAACTCAACGCCATGGTAAGCTTCTCAATCTGTAACTGTGACTCTTGAAGGGCCAACTGGGCACTCTGCAACGAGTCCATAATTACCTCAAGCTCATGAGTGAGCTCTTCAACCCTTTCTTCCTTTCCCTTCAGTGCATCATAACGAATACAAACCCACTCGAGAAGAAAGTCCCTATCAGCAAGTAACTGCAAATAATGATGTTTCATTAATCCAATAGCTTCTTGTAGTGTATGGAACTCTACTAGGGAGAGGCTACTATCACCGTGCTCATCTGACATAGCAACACTCCAACCATAGGTCATCAACATCTGTTGAGCAACATCAAAATGCTCCAAAGCAGTAACAATCATTTCATCACTAACCTTCAACTTCCCTACCAGATGATGATACCCCTGTGACTCATCATTTCCACCCAAATCCGCACTAAAGTAAGAGGCTGAATCCTAATCGCTCGCTTCCTGATCAGCAGCCTCATGTGTGCTATCATCAGTGCACACATCAACAACTGAGGTACTGCTGCTATGTACCTCAAAGGATGACTCGACTGACAAGGTAGAAGCTGCTGATATGATAGTGTCTTCACACACTTCCACTCCTAGTGTAACTGTATCACTTTCCAATTCACAATCCTGGGATTCCATGTCAACATACAAACCTTCTAATTTATTTGCTAAGGTCTGCTCTAGAAAATCAGACTCATCATTACATGAACCCATATCATACATTGCACCATTAGTACCCAAATCGTGAGTCCCTTCATGTGGCAACTCAATAGAAGTATTTTGCACATGTGAAATCACTGTTGTCTCATGCTGTTGGGAAGTTTTATCGCTGCTGTCATAAAAATCAGAACTGTTAGCAGTGCTAATAACAACCTCTGGAATGCTGTGAACATCATTCTTTGGCTCTACCATACTATTATCATGATGTAAAATTTCCTTATCAACCACCACTTTAGTTTCAATCCCATGTCCAGCTGTAGAGATCTCATGTTCTGACTCAGAGCCTTCATGATTACTTTGCTGGTTGGTTTTTTCAAGTTTTGAATCTTAATAGGATGCCCACATTATTCTATTCACCTTGCCCTTAGGTCTCAAAAGGCAATCATGGTTTTCATCGTAAGGCCCTTTGCAATAGAAACACAACTACTTCTTTTTGTTTTGCAGTGTCGGACCTTTGCTGGTAGGAAGTGAAATTGATCCTTTAGGCTGTCCAAACTTTGAAAGCGTCCGCTTTAAACGCAGCAACTCTTGATTGAGCTTGTATTGTGATTGTTCAAGTTCTTTCAATGCCTGTTTATCGTTGAACAATGTTGTCATGAAGCCCATTTTTGTTTCCCAACTAAAAACCAAATCCAACTGATTTTACACCTCTGCTATGCAATACATTTCATCACTATAATGAGCCTTGCTTGTTCTGTAGTGAATTTTCAGTTTCCACGCTTGGACATTTGGTCAAACAATTTGCTTGCAGACTCTTTTCCAGCAGGTTAATGTTCCTGATCTGTTTTTCCTCTTCAATTGTGATGATAAAATGCATAACAAGACTTAACAATACAATGCTAATTGACATAAGGATGCAGTGTAACAACTTTCAGGTCTCTCTATGCAAGATATGACTGAAACTTATTCAACTATGCATCTACAACATCACCTACAGCAAGTAAGCATTTCTACAAACATTTGGCAAGCAACTCCTAAGCTTCTTAATAGGACTGTATTGACTTGAATAATGCTAATATACCAATGATGGTTGTCCTTTTTGTCAGAGCAGCTATCAATTTCATATGACTTTGGTGATGGAACTACCGTTGTTGTAAAGACAGAGATCTCTTCTATAGACCCAGACTGGTGAATTAATGAGGGAAATTACAACTATAATGCAATATGAAATAAGAACCTGGGTACGCCTTGTGATGGCTATGAGCTAGCATCCATGATTTATTCTTGCTGTTGTATCTCGTTAGAAGATAGACCGATAGCTAAGTGTCTCAATAACATAGACGACTCTGATTCTGAGAGACCACGACCTCCAATCACCCACGATCTTCCTTTAATGATGCGGCGCCAATAATACATATGGGGAAGATCCGATAATAGTCTTGTTTACTAGAATCACTTTCTATGATGCTGCGTCCACCTTCTTAACATATGATGACTGGTGTTTGTCTTTTCTGAGCACCACGTAGGCCTTCTCTGGCTCCAAAATACTCACAAATACCTTATTAGTTGCCGTTCACATTTTTAATCGACCCGACTTTGAAATAATAAAGCTGCGCAATCATATCATTTGTCTTTATTCATAAAGACAACATAATTTCAATTTCCTTATTTATTTTGAAGCACCCAGACTCTTAACTTCACACACCACCTATAATTGACGTATTCACTGCTTCCTCGACTCTACGAGCTAGGAGTCTCATTTCTTTTATGAAATACGATGTTTGGGCATTAAACCGATCACCTTCAGAAATCATCGGGGCTCTTCTGACGCTTTTGTCCTTTCTGTGGATTGACCATTCAATGGCGTCTTCTCTCTATTTCGAATTCGATGTTTGTCTTTAGCAATGAAGACACTGACTAGATGGGTGTCAAACTTTTTCCACAACTCGGATTCCTTGATTAATATCGTTCCAAGCTTTTGTGTCGACCCGTCTTCACAAGATGTGCTGCTATGTGAATGCCAAGCAGCTCCCGACAGGTCCAAGAGCGATTCCTCTTTAGACTGACGCCAACTTGTCTTATTCCTAATTTTGTCTTTTTTGCAGAGAGCTCCCGTGTCTTTACTTAACTCCTTCAAGCGGCTGTGCCAACCAAGCAAAATGACATCCTCAAATAATATCGAACTCCTTAAAATATTCGATATGCTTTGACTTATTGAACTAGTAAATCACTCCAATTTGTGTTGAATATGATATATGATTGCTGCGTCAGGGTATCAAGGAAAAAAAAAACATTTCTCTCCTCAATAAGATTCGCGCGCCAAAGAGACTGAACTCTATACCTTGTGTCGAATCGATCCTTTGGTTGGCCCTTCGATCTTTGATGTGTATGCTCCTTGGATGGCAAGTAGATGCAAGCTAAATGATGATGCGAAGATGGAGTGCAAGTGGATGAAAACAAGAAAATGGCTAAGTGTAGATTGAGAAACAAAACTGCAAGAGTTTGGCTAGCAAAATGATCTCCCCCAAAATGAGAGAAAAGAGGGGGTATTTATAGGAATTTTGAGAATTCCTAGGGGAAATGGATGGTCAAGATTGAGCCACAAAATATCAAAATGTAGGGCTAAGGTGAGTTGAGAACTCACAAGCCCTCACATCTTGACATGTGGCATGTGAGATAGGCCTAAAAGGTGAAGTGGACATGAGGTGGAAGGAGGACATGACATGGAGGGGGGTACAAAGTACCTTGGGATTGGACAAGATCTCCTCATAAAGGAGGTCCTTGTCCCCATGTGAGTGAGAGGACATGTGAGGAATTAAAAATTCATCAAATATTCTCATGGGGAGATGGGAAAGAATAAATAATAAGTGAAGGACATGTGGGGAGAAGTGAAGGAATTAAAAATTCCTTTTGGGTGCCTTGGGGGATTAAAAGGTGAATTAAAAATTCACATAGGGAAGTGGAGTGCCTTGTCCAAAAGGAGAAAGCCTTGTAATAAGGTTGACTTAAGGACACATGCCATAAGTGGGAGGAGGATTAGGTTAGGCTAATCAAATGATTAAGGTTGTGCAAGTACTCAGTTAGATGGACTAATGACTCATTAGAAGCAAGTGGGAAATTATGGAGGATGTGACCTTAATGATGATTAAGGGTGTGCATATGCTAACCCTTGTTAATTAGAAGAAGATGAAGTAATTAAGATGGATTAGGGACCAGCTTGCAAAAGTTGGAGGATGTGACCATGAAAGAGAAAAGAGGAATTAAAAATGAATTTTAATTTAAAAAGGGGGATATGACTAAATTAAATAAAAGGGTATATTTATTTAATTTAGGGGAAGAAGAGGGGTAAAGTATTAAATTAAATACTTTAGGACCTTTGTGCAAGATGCAGGGTATTAATTAAACAAATGGTTTAATTAATATTGACAGAGGGGACGAGCAACTGGATGAATAAGGAGACGCGTTTGATCATAGGGAAGTGATCAAATTGGATGTCTACATTTTGCCCCTCTTCGAAATACTATTAGAATAATAGGGTTTCGAAGAAAAACAGAATGCAGATGACACTATGAAGGAAGAGATAAAAAAAAGAGATGCCCCAGCATGGGGGAATGCGCGTGAGCTGCTCCAAACGGAGGGAATGCGTAGAGGATGCCCCAGTCAAGCGAAGGTAGGCTTAGAGTGACGGGTTAGGAGGGAATGGTAGGGTATGCCCCCTTGAGAAGGGGGACAGGGGAGGAAAAGGGAGCCCCGGTCAACTTCTCGAAAGTATGGAGTGGTATATGTCGTTGGAAAGAGCACGGAAAAACGAGAAGAATGGCGCTGGAACGGAGTCAATCGGATAAACGGTGTGGAAATGGCGGCCCCGGGAAGAAAAAGGTTGGATGAATTAACTGGAGGAATTTTTGGTTAAAAAAAAAGAAAAAAAAAGACCCGAAAGTGAAAAAGGAGGGAAAGTGAAAAGGGATAAAAGGTAATTGAGGAATTACTTTGGGCTTATTGTGACAGTTGGCAAGTGGAGAAAGAGGAGAGGGAGACTAGGAGGCGAGTGAGACCAGACATCATGCCGGAGTACGACAGTGATATTATCCACCGGGCGGACGAGAGGCGTATATTTTTCACCCACTGGGCCGTACCCTGCCAGGTTAGCTCAAAACATAACTTTGTGTTTTTGTTTTTTT
>VDFB02080643.1:0-101165 GCA_007258455.2 Sequoia sempervirens | reverse complement strand
GGGGAGAGTAGGGGGGAGCCGGGATGGGGAGATGGGGGGGGGGGAAGGAGGAGGGAAGGGAAGGGATGGGTTGGGGAGGGATGGAAGCCGAAAAAATGAGAGGCCGAACAATGATGGGGAAAGCCGAAAATGATAAAAATGTATTTCGTGTGTGCAGAAAACAGGGATTCTACGCATTCGAGAGAGATGATTGGAGGTGCTGGGGAGATGCATGGCGAGGATGACCGGGGAGGATCATCAGAGGCTAGCGGAGGCAGGATTACTACACATGCTGACATATCTGACGATCAAGGCCCATGGGGCCATGTTGACTGCTTTGATAGAGCGATGGGACTCAGCGACGTCGACGTTTCACCTACTAACAGGGGAGATGACGGTGACGCTAGAGGACGTGTGGCGGATTCTGAGGCTCCCGATATCAGGACTGTCGATTAGCGAGTGCTGGTCAAAGGAGGAGGCGCTGGATGAGTCTGTGCGCGTTGTTTTTGGTAGTGACGAGCTACCAGTGCAGCGGGGGCAGTTAGATGTGGACAAGATGGTAGGATGCAGGGTGCCGGTACTATCGCTGTACCTGGCCGGTTGATTAGTGGTATACTACTGCCAGACCGGGGTGGTCGGTATTTTCCTATGAGGTCGGTGGAGGTGATCCGGCATATCATCGAGGGCCGAGAGGGACAGTTTGCATGGGGGACGTGCCTGTTAGCTCAGCTGTATCGGGACATGCACGTGATTTGTTACAAGAAACAACTGAGTGTGACACACGTGACATTACTACAGGTGTGGGCATGGGAGCATATCCGTGTAGCCAGACCGATTGTGGACTCTAAGATGATGTTTGGAGATGGGTGTATGGATAATTAGGAGATGGTACCTCCTGCTGATACACCAAGGGACCTTGTTGATAAAAAGGTTGCTGTTGCGGGGCGGGATATGAATTGGTGGGATAGTTATGGGTGGCGTATTGTTGGGAAGTATGGAGAAAGTGTTGTTGATTAGCTTGCGAATATTGGGGGTGTTGATATGACTGTTGCGATGCCCCATAGGAGGGTTGTTGTTGATATTGTTGCTGGTTGTAATAGTTGTAGTGATGGGATGGTTGTTGATATTGTTGTTGATGCATAGTTGGCGGCTGTGATGGGCAAGGTGGGATGTTATGTGGTGGTTGCGCTTGCGGGCGTAAAATGGATGCAAGGAATGGAGATATGGTGGGGGCTGAAGGCCGTGGTTGATTTCCTTGCGGTTGATGTTGTGATGGTTGTGTTGAAAATAGGGGATTGACCAATGGTTGTTGTTGAGGTGGAGGTGCGATTGAGATGTTGTGCGAGGGAGGTTGTTGAACACTGGTGGGAGCGTAGGCTTGGGGAGGTTGTTGGGACACGAATGACGATGGAGGAGGGATGTTGGATTGGGACGGTTGTTGGGATATGAATGACGATGGTGGAGGATTGTTAGATTAGGGTGGTTGTTGAGGCATAAATGACGATGGTGGAGGATTGGCTACCTCGGGAGGCGGGGGCAAGGCGGCGAAAGGATTGCCCCCAGTGTTGACAGGAAGCGGGTTCGAGGGGGTGGTGCCGGTAGCATTAATGGTTGTGGTTGCGGGACGTTTTGTGGCATGCCATAGGCAAAAGGATCATTGGGATCAATGGTTTGGGGTGTTCCCGTGACCGAGATGGTGGGATGTGTGGGATTGCCAATGGGATGCAGGACAGCGTTGCCGAACTCAGGTTGATGCCAACCTTCTATGGAAGGAACGTTGGGGACATACGAGCTACTGGGGATGTCATGTGAACCTTGGGGTACGTTAGATGTTGAGGTGCCATACTTGGATAAGTCGACACTTGACGGCAGCTTGACACCCTTGTCAATCAAGTGAGCCAAGATTTTGTCCCCATGTCTTTCAAGGAGGCGTTCTGTCATTTGTGCATTAATAGGGTTGCTAAAGTGTTCCTCGAACGTGAGCTCGGGTTGATCGGCCATGTTTTCCTCCCCAAGGGGTGACGTGTTTTGACCATCCACGTTGGATTGTGATGAGGTACTGTTGTGGGGATCGTGAGGGATGTTCATTGTGCTATTGGGATCTTGAGGATTGTTTGATTGGGCATTCAGGGCTTGTTGGTCGGCCATTTTCTTTGCCTGTGATCGAGTCTGAACGGGCATGCAAGATGATGAGGTGGATCAAGATATTAGGACAACCTTGACAATGAAAGATCGATTCGTTTTGATGAGAGATTAGTTGATGACGATTGGTCAGGCTAACGTGGATTGGCTTGATGGAATCGGATTGGATCAATTGGTAAACACTGGATTAACCTAGATGTCAGGTTTTGATTCGGATAGACTTGATGATGTGGGAGTTGGATTGATTTGATGATTAAGATTGATGTGATGATAAAGATGATGAAGACCGAGATTCACAGCCGAGTTTAAGGACCCTTGGTAACACTAGGTATTGATTGCAAGGTGGATGTATGATAACGACACCGAATCCGACTTGAGATAGAAACGGATTGATTGGGTCGAAATGGATGACTGACTTAAGACGGATAGCAATCCTAAGCTAGTTACGATGATTATGATTAGGGATGACTACCTAGGTCAACGCGGATGACTACTCCGACGGGGTTTATATGGAATAACAGAGATCGGAGATGAAAACGGGTTTAGGACGGATGGGGAGCGTCTCAGGTGGATGAATGGCTCTCGAACAAGCAAAAGAGTGTCCACGATAAATGGCCTTTAGAACGAAGGGATGGATGCTCGAAACGGACGTTTAGATGTTTGTTTTGGATACTGAATGGTCGTATTGATGTTCAAAACAGAGGGGCAATGAGTGCCAAGTGATAATATAGGCTGGTGAAAAGTCAGATCTGCTGCAGCTTTAGGACAGGTCCGCCACTGCACTAGGACAGGTCCGCCACAGCACAGGGACAGGTCCGCCACTGCACTAGGACAGGTCCGCCACTGCACAGGGATAGGTCCGCCACTGCACTAGGACAGGTCCGCCACAGCACAGGGACAGGTCCGCCACTGCACTAGGACAGGTCCGCCACAGCACAGGGACAGGTCCGCCACTGCACTAGGACAGGTCCGCCACAGCACAAGGACAGGTCCACCAAAGGATAAGGTCAAGTCCACCAAAGGGTAAGTTTAAGCTTGATGTTTTGATGGATGGGTAAGGCAAAGGACCCAAAATATAGCAATTATAAAAAAGACTTGGCCAAACTGATAATCACTGGTTTTTGCACAAGAAAGACAATTCAAACAGCACAACCCTAAGATTAGTAGAAAAGGGTATAGTCAACAAAGTCTTTTACTCTAAGATGCACATGGTTGCTAAGGAGTCCTCGATATACACCCGGTACGTGATGCCCAAACCGTGAACACCAACCCATTACAAGTGTGAGTCGGGAACCTTAGCGAGATACTAAAGGCTCGGACCAACTCTTCACGTCATCCCGACACTTCGCCAATTACGTGGTTGGATTGAGGTACAGCTTTCGCTCTCCCCCCTTTATATACCCCGCCGGTACGCGTGGTTGGAATCGTCCCTTGGGGTGATGAAATCCCCAAGCAGGTCCCACTAAGAAAGAGAAAAAGGGGTGACTCAAAAGGACTTGGAAAGCTACGATTTCTCGTCACCCAGGATCGCCAAACGGCGCAAGGGGATTGGATACGTCAAATAGCTTTCCTAAACACGCCAAGCAAGGTTTATTGACCCCTCTTTTAATTAAGCTATGTGCCTATTTTACCAAAAGACAATCGGAAAAGAAACTTGAAATTTTTACCTTCTGGAGGACAGGTTCGCCACTCTGCAGGGACAGATCCGCCAATCCAGGACAGATCTGCCACTCTGTCAGGACAGGTCTGCCACTGCACTGGGACAGGTCCGCCACTGCACTGGGACAGGTCCGCCACTACAGGATAGGTCCGCCACCCCAGGACAGGTCCGCCACTCTGTCAGGACAGGTCCGCCACTCTGCAACCTGGACCTTAAAAAATGCAAAAAATAGCAAACATGAAAGAAATAGACCCGTTTGTTGGTCCCACCGGGCGTGCCAGAAATGTGACAGGTCGAATGTGAGCGTTAGAAAACAAGCAACAAGTAAAAGAGTGCGAATAAACACCAAAACAACCTACACCTCAAGATTAGCCTAAGTTGGAAACAATACAAAGTAAAAGCAACAAAATGGAACTCTATATCTTGCGTCGAATCAATCCTTTGGTTGGCCCTTCGATCTTTGATGTGTATGCTCCTTGGATGGCAAGTAGATGCAAGCTAAATGATGATGTGAAGATGGAGTGCAAGTGGATGAAAACAAGAAAATGGCTAAGTGTAGATTGAGAAACAAAATTGCAAGAGTTTGGCTAGCAAAATGATCTCCCCCAAAATGAGAGAAAAGAGGGGGTATTTATAGGAATTTTGAAAAGTCCTAGGGGAAATGGATGGTCAAGATTGAGCCACAAAATATCAAGATGTAGGGCTAAGGTGAGTTGAGAACTCACAAGCCTTCACATCTTGACATGTGGCATGTGAGATAGCCCTAAAAAGTGAAATGGACATGAGGTGGATGGAGAAGGACATGACATGGAGGGGGGTACAAAGTACCTTGGGATTGGACAAGATCTCTTCATAAAGGAGGTCCTTGTCCCCATGTGGGTGAGAGGACATGTGAAGAATTAAAAATTCCTCAAATATTCTCATGGGGAGATGGGAAAGAATAAAGAATAAGTGAAGGACATGTGGGGAGAAGTGAAGGAATTAAAAATTCTTTTGGGTGTTGGGGGATTAAAAGGTGAATTAAAAATTCACATGGGGAAGTGGAGTGCCTTGTCCAAAAGGAGAAAGCCTTTAATAAGGTTGACTTAAGGACACATGCCATAAGTGGGAGGAGGATTAGGTTAGGCTAATCAAATGATTAAGGTTGTGCAAGTACTTAGTTAGATGGACTAATGACTCATTAGAAGCAAGTGGGAAATTATGGAGGATGTGAACTTAATGATAATTAAGGGTGTGCACATGCTAACCCTTGTTAATTAGAAGAAGATGAAGTAATTAAGATGGATTAAGGACCAACTTGCAAAAGTTGGAGGATGTGACCATGAGAGAGAAAAGAGGAATTAAAAATGAATTTTAATTTAAAAAGGGGGATATGACTAAATTAAATAAAAGGGTATATTTATTTAATTTAGGGGAAGAAGAGGGGTAAAGTATTAAATTAAATACTTTAGGACCTTTGTGCAAGATGCAAGGTATTAATTAAACAAATGGTTTAATTAATATTGACAGAGGGGATGAGCAACCGGATGAATAAGGAGACGCGTTTGATCATAGGGAAGTGATCAAATTGGATGTCTACAGTTTCTACTTCTGTTTTTATGCTGAATGATAAGGGTTTGTAATTTTTTTTTGTATTTTCTCATAGATTGCCAGTCAAGAAATCAAATACAAGAAATGTAAACATAAACCCTACTGCAGCAATGCAATTAATTTATTGATTTTCTTTCAAAGCTTTTACAAATATGTGCATACCCGGAAATACAATCTCCTGTAGATCTAAAGCAATAAATCTGATGAAGCATAGACTTGACTTCTGGATGAAGCCAACAGTGGGCACCTTCAGCTGATATTCCACAACCTCAAAATGCTGATACAATGAAGAGTTTTCATTCTCCAAAGCCGATACGCTGGCAGAAACCCTTGGGCTCCCTTCCCCAAATGCCAATGAGAAATTATCAAACAAATGTCAAATAATCAATTGTGAATATCTACCAAATGAGCCCCTTAAGATTCCTTTATACTTTTCCTGGAGGAACTTAAACACTTTTCTTACCAATGTGGGATTAAAAGATAATAGGCCAATCCCCTCCACTTTTCCTTTTAAATCATTTTAAAATAATATAATATTCACACTTTGGAATATTAAAATATGTCCTTGAAATTGGCACCCAAGTAATTAATTAAAATGGCCCCCTTTTTAATGATGAATGGACCCTCAAGTCATAAAGTGCAAATATAATATTAAAATATTAATTATTATTAAAGTCACCTTTAATAATAATTAAATGTTATAACTTAGGCAAAACTCCTTATTTCACCAACTCAACTGAATTTGGGAATCGACACTGCCAACATGTGAACTCTAGGTGCCCTGCTATAAAAAGAATTGCTTGCCGTCTGACTTACTATAAATAGTATGTGAAACTGAGTCAACTGAAAGCTAAGCTTGAACCCACACAAGACGTTGAAGGAGAAATTCCTCTAATCATCGCCAAAAGAGACCCTCTAACGAGACATATTAGCCTACGAGGGCTAGGAATAGGCTAAATCCCCGGAACTCTGATGCTCGCAAAATTGGGGACATTACAAGTCTCTTCAGATTTCGGCCAGCTTCGACACACCTGTCTTCGTCAGCACGTCCGACTGCCTAATCTCCAGCAAATTCAGATCGAAGACGAAGGTTCAGAATGAAGATTTCAAACTCGAAGTTGAAAATCAGTAAAAATGGCTAAGTCTGGAGAAAATGGGCGCCCCTGGTAGAGAAGGGCGCCCAAGTTTTTAGGGACTCTATTTGATGAATTTGCAGATGAGTGTCTAAAATGATCTCTTCGTGGTTGATCCAGCTTTCAAACAAGATGCTCAGCACGCTTATCAGAGGTCGTAGTTGCCTGATCTGAAGCACCGAACAGAGGGTTCGGCGAAGGTTAAGAGCGAAGATTCAAAAGCAAGCAACAGAAAGATGAAAAATAAACTAAGTCTGGGTGAAATGGGCGCCCCCAGTCAAGAAGGGCGCCCAAGCTTTTGAGGGGTCAAATTTCACTTTCCAACAAAATCTCTTCCAGAAGACCCCTTCTCATTCTTCGTTAGCTTCGCGATGAGCTCAACCGGCAGTCGATCCGACGCCTGGAACACCAGATTCGATGAAATCGTCTGTAAGAGAGGAGTTTATGAAGAAATTGAAGATCAGAAAAATGGCTAACACTGTGAAAGTCCGGAACCCGTAGACTGGAATGAGGTGAAATTAGGGTTTCTTGGCTTGGAGTTTTGTGGCATTTCATATTATTTACTATTTTTAGTAAATGCTAGTTGTGGCAGTTGCAGTTGTCCATTCTTAATCCTTAGCAGTTGGAGCAGTTGTTATATTTTGGTTTGGTCTTCAGTTGGCAAAAATATTTAATTAATGGCTTTTTTGTTCTAATTCATTGTTGACCCCCACCTTGGCCTAAGGAGATAACTTAAGTTGTTTTTAAAGTGGGGCCATGAAGGGTACGCCTTCATCATTAGTTTATTTATTCTTTATTCAAATATTTCCTCATCTTGAGTTGGACGCCACTTTCATAAATGTTACTTTTTGAATAAAGTGAAATATCTCATGAGGCTTTTGGGACGCCACTTTGAGAAGTTGATTGGTTTTGGAATTCAAAAGGACTCCTTTGTCTTTTGATCTGCTTCTCAGGCAATTGAAGAGTTTTGGTGAGCTCTTATTTATTGAAGGCTTTTACTCCAGCATTTCATCCATTGTTTACCTTACTGTTATGCTGTCAAAATGACTATGGACATTTTGCTGTTGCTTCGAGGATGCTACCTCCTAGCCCCTTCCCAATTTCGTGTTTGAAATACAACACCTAGTTGGAACATTGCTGCTTCTCACATCAGACTAGCAGATTGAGCATCAAAGATTGAAGAATTTTGGAGTATTCTACAGTTTTGAATTTCCTGGTTTTGCTACAGCTGAAGCTGATTTTTGTTCATATCTTTTGGAGTGAATTTTATTTCGTTCTGGGTACTTGGGCAATCCATTTGTTGACTTGAGGCGCCACCTTCCTCAAAAAATCAGAATTTAATTTCAAGCTGCTGATTTTATCTTGTAAAATCGATTTACTAAGGAGGCCGTACCATTTGGTGAAGCATTGGAATCCGTGCTAAATAATTGGGAGCCTTTGGTGGTGGTTTCTGGACTTTGTCTTGGGCGTCTATCCTCTAGAGAACATTTGCAATTGATTTCACATCATTCGGAGGTAAATTGATCAACTTATGAGCATTTCATGATTTCACAGTTTGCTGGTTAAATTTCCAGAATTCTGATTTTTTATATCAAATTGTTGCAATTTCCAGTTTTATGGCATATACTTCAGTATTTGAGTGTTATATCATTGTAAAGGTTCATACTTATATCTAAGGTTCATTCCTTATCAATTGTACTTAGTAATTTGCAGAGTTTTATTTGTAAGGTTGAGATTAAGCATTACTAATCCAACCATTCTTTCATTTCTGCAATTTTACTTTCTGTTTTATCATTAAGTTACCCCTGGATGGTTTACCGCCAGTGTGGACAATCTGTTTGTAACACTCTTATACCCACTTCATAGTGGTGAATTCCCACAGCTCTGTGGATGCCCGCCGCAGCGGATGAATTGTTTTTAATTGTAATTTTTCCCCCCCACTGTTTGGTGGTAGCGTGGAAATGTTTTCTATGGCTGGTTATCCACCTATCAGTTTATAATTTCAATTTCCTAGACTTCGTCATATGTTAGCACCTCGCCCTCAGTGGGATCTTGAGTGCACATTCTTAACGTTGAGTAGTTTCCATTCCAATTCCAGATTTCAGTTTGATGCTAACGCTAACTCAGTTGATTAAGTGCTGGTTGTATTGTGTGAAACTTTCAAAAAAATTGGTTAGCATATTTCAAAAAGGCTCCCATGAATTCGAAGGCCGAGATCAAGTTTTTCGCCAGAGGTGCCTCCAGAACATCTTTCTTAGAATCAGTCAAGCTCCGCCGTGAAACCTTCAGCTCGCCTGACGGATCAATCTGCAAATGAGAAATCAGAGGCGAAGTAGCATGTCAAAATGGTGAAAAGTTGAAAATCCAATGTCAAAATGGTGAAAAGTTGAAAATCCAAAAAATAAACTAACACTGGAAGAAGTGGGCGCCCTTGGTGAAGAAGGGCGCCCAACTTCTCATGCCTTAGAAAATTTTCTTGTGTTTTTTGAGATTTTCAATAGTTTCAAAATTGCAAAGTGGAGAAGGATGGCGTCCAGGTTCATTGAACTGAGGATTTAGGGTTTTTGAAATAAAAGCAAAAGAAAGCAAAGCAAAAACAAAACCCTAAGTCTATTTAACATCATTCTTTCATGTTATTTTCATTATTTTTGCAAGTAGCATCCAGAGGAGAAAGTTGGAGCAGCAAGTCGGAAGAATTTTTATGATCCAAGAATTCATATTTGCTGGTTTTTCATCAGATTTTTCAAATCAGCAAGCATAAACCCTTGCTTTGTCAAGCTTTTTGTTTCAAAAGATCAAATTTTTCAAAGAGAAGGCCAAGGTTTTCAATTATCAATCATCTGGGTCTTTTCACTTCAATCTTCTGAAGGAAATTTTCAAGAACTTCATCAGGTTGCAGCAAGTGCTTTTATTTTGCATGTCAGAGAAAACCTCAGTGCATTCATATTTCAACCATCTGGGTCCTCTTCAATCAATCTTCTGAAGAAAACCCATATCACAGCTTTTTTTCAAGAAAATTCAAATTTTAGGGTTGGCTGCTTTTTCGATCAGCCATCAGGGTTTTGCAAATCTAATCATCTGGGTCCATTTCTATTCATATTCTGGACAAAACCCAGATGCCATCTTTTTTTGAGAAAAATTGAAGAAATTAGGGTTTGCTGCTTTTTTAGGAAAAAGTCAAAATTTTCAAAAACAGACGATCTGGGTTCTCTTGCAATGAAATTCTGAGCAAAACCCATATCTCAGAATAATTTTCAAAAAATTCGTCTGTTGGAGCAAGAAAATCAGCATTCTAAAAATAGAAATTGCCCAGAACTTGTCAGAACTAGGGCGAGTTTACAGTCATTCTTCAAGTTTTCTGAAATGGAGTACACTCCCAATGATTTCAAGTCTAAGTCAGCTCTTTATCACGACTACATCAAAACAGCTGAGACAGATTTGCATCATGTCAAGCCGGTGTTCGATCTACATGCCTTGGAGAGCGCAAGAAACACCTCAATCAGGAACCCGGGACACTCTGGACTCCTTGCAGCAGCGTCTATTCCTATATCAGTCTAGAGTCTTGAGTTCGTAATCGCTTGCATCAAGCATTACAACCCGGCTACCAAGGAGATCCAATCAGCTGATGGTAGGTTGATTTGCACTCTGAAGCTTGATGTGATCGAGAAGTGCTTTTCTATTCCCCCTTGGCCCGAAAGCATCACTATCTCAAAGGGTGAATGTGAAAGAATATGGGAGATGCATAAAGACAAATACAGTAAGAAGATTGTGCAAAGATGGAAGAAAGAAAAACATAAGACATTGCCTAAGAATGTCGGGCGAGGAGAGTTTAAGGATGAAATTGCTATCATTATCACTTTGCTCAACAAGGTCACTGGCTCAAAAGATGCCACCAAGTTTCAACCTTAGATGTTTTACGCTATACCCCACATCATGAAGAAGACCGAATTCTATGATTGGCCTACCTTGATCAGTGACAATCTACATCAACAAATAACAAAATACTTTAAATTTCATGTATTTCACATAGTGTCGTACTTAGTCTACCTAGTGGCCTATCAAGGTCAATTCAGAGGGTTAAACACCGAGGGATCATTGAGTATACAGCATATATATAACTACTATCCCCAGTTGGAATTCACGAAGTTGCTGCATCACTACAAGAGAGGGAACGAGGCCTTTTTGATGTACACTGTGCGGGACCTAGACAATGAACTACACGTTCGTATATCTTCAGTTGCCAGGGCAGCGATGGCGGAGTGGGCAGATTGGTTTATACAGTTTCCCACTTTCACCTACCTTAGGGTCTATGGCTATTCAGGTGCCCCGCTCATGTTGCCAAGGTACCCGTCGGATGAGGTCGTCTTCATGGAATTTTTAAGGCAGGCCCACGATGTGCATACAGTGCTAAGGAATAGGAAGAAACCTTCCCTCCAGTTTCCATTAGGAATGGGAATTTATACATGCAGGAATGCTGCAGATGCCAAGACAATGGGAGATGAGTTAGATAAACTCGGCCTCAAACCTTACAGCGAAAGACGATCATTTGATCCTCATGGTGTCTACGCTGGTCGGCTTGAGAAGAACTATGCTCATATATCCGCCCTTAAGATTATTGGGCTAATTGTACAGATGAGTTCGAGGTGCGGAGGCGTAGTTACAACAGACTCACTCTCCATCAAATGAAAGACTGTTTAAATGAAGACGTAGAAGGGTTATCAGATGATGACGAGGATGTGCTTCTCCCTATGTATACTCAGAAGCGAATTGAAGATCAGCCCCTTTCACAGGTCAACTGGGCTAATAAAGAATCACTTTCAATTGAAGACAGGACAGGACAAGTCCTTGAGTATAGCAAGGTTTTCCTAATCCTTAAAAGGAAAAACTACATTCTAGTAGCAGAGCCGCCGAGGACAGTTCCCTCTTCCTCCAGAGCACAGTCAAAAGGGAAGCGCAAAAGTCAGTCTCAAGAAGGCGTCAAAGGTAGTAGATCAAATAAAAATGTAAGGAGAAGGTTAGACTTCACAGGCATAGTCATATAGGAGCAGCCTACAGTTGATTCAGAAACTCCTCCTAACGAGCCGGTACCTCAAAGAGAAACAGAGGAGCCGCCTTCAACACATGTTCCTACACCTTCAACAGAGCCTTTACCAATTCACATCGACCTTGATATTGAAGAGGATGAGGAAATTACAGTGTACCTCCTAGGGAAGTTAGTAAAGATGCTACCGTGTCTTGGCTTGAGAACTCCTTAGGAAGGCTAAGAAGAAGGCCTTCATATTAGATGTGTGTTGATGATCTTGACATTATTTATCAGGAACCTCCTAAGAAGAAGGCAAAGAAGCAAGTTCACTTTGATAGGAATCCTAATAGTGAGATAGTCATGGAGACTGCTTTGCCCCCAGAAGACAAGAATACGGATGAGGTGAACATGGAAGACTTCGTCATGGTCAAGGCCAATCTTGGTAGAAATACCAGACATGCGGATTTGAGTCTCTTCAGAGTTGTGTCTGAAAATCTTCAGGAAAGAGTACTCAAGGATGGAGAGGATAAGGCAGCCCTCAAGGCTGAAAACCAGCAACTTAGGCTTTTCATTTCTAACCTTGTCCATGGCTCTTCACAGGCGACCCAATTGCTGCCCCAGATTTTAGAGACACTAGCTGATCACCAGCAGTTAAGATAGCTGGTCATAAGTGGGAAAGAAACTCAGGAGTGGATCGAGAGTTTCATTGTCAGAGGAAGGGAGATCTTGGCATGGATGTTCCAGTTAAGAGAAAATGCTCATGAACTACGTCAGGGTATCCAGGGATTTGAACAAACACTGGCTGAAGTAAGACCTAGGCATGAGATCATCATTTCTGATTTAGACACAGCCTATGGTTCAGCAGTTTCAAAAGAACACAAGAGACAAATCCTTGCTTGGAGAGAGCGTCATGTTTTCAAAGTTAAAACTTATGAAAGGATATCCGAGGAATTTGTCGCCTACAGACAAAGGGTAATTGAAGCTCTCCTTTTCATCAGTGAGTTTGTCATAGAGATTCCTTCTCAGTATAGTTTTGAAGATGGTTCCTACGTCAGGCTTGATGAAGTACAAATTCAATTCTAGAATGTCGTTCGCAATTGCAATCCAGTTGGAGGAAGGATGAGTCACATTTTGATGATGTCAGCAAAGTTCGAGAAAGCGGCCAATGAAGTCGAAGATTTCCTGAGATCTGTTGCAGATGCTGAAGATATTCTTGAAAAGCGGTGCTTTGTTATTGAAGGCATAGATGCACCGAACCGGGACACCATTTCAAACTTCCTAGCGGATGTGATCGAGCTTTAAAGCAGCTTTCTTCTAGAAGCTTTCTTTCCTGCTTACTTTCTGTTCTTGGAATAATTCTTATCCATTCTTTGAGGATAGAGAGAGGATAAAATGTAATAGTTGGCATTTCCTGCTTTTTCTGCTTTTTTAGGTGTTAGATCTTATCTTCTTTCTAGAATTAGTAATAAAGTTGGCTTGCTGAGCAAGCCCTAGATTGTGAAAGCAAGGAGATTTTAGGGTTCCCTACTCCTCTGCTTGTCTATAAATAAGAGCCTTTGCTCATTTAGTTTCTTTAACTGTGCTAGTGAGAACAAAACACTGAGCCTATTGTGCCTTCTATTTGTTACTCAAGTATTGTTCAATTGTGTTGTGATAAGCAAATTGTTGAGCCTCTTTAGCCAACAAGGAGTTAGTGTGATTGTTGTTTCTATTGTGTTAAGAATAAGATTGCAAGCCTCTTTAGCTGCAATTTCTTGTTCAAGGCATGTTAGAAGTGAGCTTTGTTCCAGAGATTTGAGTAATAAAATCATGAGCCTCCTTTGCCTTGGTCGAAAATCTCAGATTTTCGTTATTTGTGTTCTACTTTTATGATCTTGATTTCAACTTGCATTGAAGTGTGTAGATGTCTTTTGGGAGAGAGTTTATTTAAGTATTTTGTCAGAGAATCAATTTTGTTAATTTCTAGCTTCTCTTGCTCCGCTATTACTTGAGAGGTTAGGAACGTCTTTAGTTTAAGTTAGTCGTAGTTGAACTTCTTATATCAAAAAACTTAGCTACGGCGTTTGTGTTTAATAAACCTTGTGCTCTAAGTTGATCAAAAAGATAGGCAACTTAGTTTTAGTTTACTTTCTTTCAAACACCATCAACAAGAGGGAGCTTCCCCTCCTAATTTGAAGAGCAGTTTTACTATGCATAGCTGTCTGTTTTCAAATCTGCATTCCAGAGGTGCGAATTTAAACGCCAACACTCTGGTCTACCTTTTAGGGGATGTGCCCACCATTGAGCTTAAACGCCAAATTTTGGCCAGGTCTGAAAATTAGGGTTTGTACTTTTCTGGTCAGTCTGAGGTCAAGTGAAGTGAATAAATTGAAAATTGAGACTAACATTGATGTCAGTGTGCTTTCAATAAGTTTCTACTGAAGTTTCATCAGATTCTGACTACTTACTATTTTTAGTAAGTGTGCAATTCAGGGCGTTCCATCAGCATTTTTTGAAGTTTCGACAGTCACACTGCATCCAGAATAGGTCAAGCTACTCGCCTGCAAATTTTGGGCTGAAATGGACGACTGCCTATTTTTAGCAGTTCAACTTCTAGAGCAGATTTCAAGGTTTATATGCAGAATTTTTCAGCGCATGTCGGGTGATTCTTTCTGGGTTTTCGGAGACCTACACGACGATATAACATGCAAAGCAAAATAATGACTTTCAGAGTCCAGCCTTCGGAGGCTATTTTTAGGGTTTGCATGTTGAGATTTTCTTTGCATGTCTGCACATTCCTTGTGGGTTTTTCAAGACCTTCGCAATGGTGTAACATGCAAACCAGGATCAGGGCTTTTTCAGAAGTTGTCTTCCAAGGCTATTTTTAGGGTTTGCATGTCAGAGTTTTCTTTGCATGTCTGATGATTCCTTATGGGTTTTTCAAGAGCCTCGCAATGATGTGACATGCAAACGAAGATGATCACTCATTCAGAAACTTACTATTTTTAGCAGATGCACTCAGGCAGCTACCTCCCAACACTTCAGAATCACGAACTAATCGCAATGCAACAAAAACGAGGGCAAATGAAGGTCATTTGATATGCATGCAAGACCAATTAGGGTTTCCAGCTTCGGGACCCAAAAGAGGGGTAAAAAGTCAGAATTTTCGAAAACCGGAGTATACCACCGCGATCAGCATCTTCCAAGCTATTCGCTGGTAAAATTTGAAGGCAAACGAAGCACTTACTATTTATAGTAAGTCATTTCAGAAACAGGTTAAAAATAACAAGTCAGCAGCAGGCGCCGATGTCAGCAGGCAAGTCACGAGGTGAGGAGCGCATCATTCGAATTTCAAATCAAACGGAGTTGTGGAGGTATCATAAACAAGCAGCTACTATAAATAGCAAACTACCTTCAAAAATATGCTATTTTTAGCAGGCCAGCCCAGGATGGCAGTGTGAACATGTTGACGGGGTCATGAAGGTCCAGTGTTCAAAATTTCAAATCGTTTTGAGCTTTAGAAGTGTGGAAATCAGAGGACTTACTATAAATAGAAGGACACAGAGAAGCTGGCAGAAGGAAAGAAAAATCCCAAGGCATGAGTCTCGTCCTGCAGCTACCTCAAAATGTGCCCTCCTCACAGGCATGAGATGAAATTTTTTCTGAGTTTTAGTTTCATCCTGCAGGACCTAGCAAATGCGCCTATCTTAGCTGGAGGTCAAGAAAAATGTTTTAAGTGTTGGTAAAATCCTCCTTCACCTTCAAAATGCGCCCAAGGAGAAATAAGATGATGGAAAATATTCTAAGTCATTGTTAAATCCTCATCTCACCTCCAAATGCGCCATGCTACAAAGAAGTCAAGGAGTTGCAAAAAGTTTCTAACATGTTTCATCCTCCACACCCTTGAAAATGCGCCCAACTTGCCTTGAAGATGTTGAAAAATATTCTAAGTGTTGAATAACTTGCTCCTGTGCTAAAATGCGCCTAGCTTGCCATGAAGATGGTTTGAAAATTTTCTAAGTATTAAATATCCTCTTGCCTAGGTAAAATGCGCCCACCTTGAGGAGGTTGATAAATTTTTTTCTAAGTATCAAGTTTATCCACCTGCCACCCCTAAATGCGCCTTCTTCAAGGATGAAAGTGTTAAAAAATTCTAAGTATGAAAAACATCCTCCACACATGCTAGAATGCGCCCATGTCACTCCAAGACAAGAAAGTCAAAAGGGAAGTCAAAGATGTTTATTCTCCTCCTATGACAATATGCGCCCATGCAAGAACAATCAAGAAGACAAAATTTTAAAATCCACCTCACCATAGGAAATTCGCCCATACTCAAGGGAGAAGTCAATGTTATAATTAGGTGTTGTACACCTTGCATAATTTTTGTAATGTTTTATTTATTTATTATTATGTGTGTGATGCACCTAGGGGTTCCTAGATGGACGTGCATCACAAGGAGTTATAATGTTGGGGCCACTTTGTTGTATGTATCATTGGGACATAATTGTAAAATGTAATTTTTTAATATTGGGGAATAATAAAATATAATAAAGTACCCAGTATTAAATGTGGGGTCACATGATGTAGTATTTTTTGGGCACATGGTTTATGTAATACCACTTGGTGGTTTTGTGGGAGCTTGTTTCTATAAAAGCAACCACAAGGGTAGTTGTTTAAGGTTGGACAGATTGTTGTAGGTTAGCAGGTTGAGTTTGTGCATGTGTGAGGGTTTGAAGCATGGTATGGGATGTGTGGATTCATGCTTGGTCACATGGAATGCATGGATAGCTTGTACTTCAGAAGTGTTCATGGAGTCTCTGCAGATGTATTGTAATGGGTTTTCATTGCTGAATAATACATGGAGTGTGGATGCTTTTGGAGGCTGGGTTTTTCCCTCTTGAGGGTTTTCCTAGGGTATATCTTGTGTCATCTTTGATGGGTATGTTGTCTATTCTCTTGCATATTGATGTTGAGTATTTTACTTGCATGTTTTCAGATTTGGGTTATGTGGAAATTGTCATTTCATGGTTGCATAGTTTCCTTACAGTCAACAAGTCAAAGGTGGCGTTGGAAGTTCATCCTTCACACCATGTCAAATGCGCCCATGCTTGGGAAGCTAGAGGAGGGGTCAAAAGAGGTCAAAGATGTTAAGAAAATAGTCTTCACTATGTGTGAAATGCGCCAAGATAAGGTAAGGGTGGGGAATATTGCTAGGCGTTGGAAATGCTAAGCTTGTGAGGTGATGTGAATGATGAATGTTATTAGGCGTTGAAGTTAAAACATATTCTCCATGACATAATATGCGCCCAAGACATTTAGAAGAAATTTTTTCTAAGAAATTACGCCTAGACATGGAGGATGATGAAATTTTCCTGGAGATGAATGAATTTGCTAGAGATGAAGTCATAGAATGCTGGCATTGCAGGATGGATTAATATTTTCAAGTCAGGGCAACACGAGATGTTCACAGATGTGAAGAATGGGTTAAATTTCATAAGGAAATATTTCTCTAAGGTTCAAAATTTTAAAAATTAAATGACGTGTTCGTTGTATACCCATGAATTCGAGCGTTTTGAGGAAAATTTTCTTTTGGGTATTTAAGATCTTCGACAAGGAGAGGATTTTAAAGTCTTCCATAGTTCGTCAAGGCCTTCGGGATGGAGATTTTGTATGGGCACAGGATTGATGAGTTTTCCTAAGGGAAAATTTGAAATTTTTCTAAGGCAAAGTGAAGAAAATGTGTTTTCAAGGTAAAATGCTCCAGACGATGAATTTGAGAGGAACTGCCTAGGTGAATTTGCTCAAATTCTTCGTGAAGATGATCTTCCTGAGCCAGTGATGAATGAAATCAAAATTGTCAACGCTTCAGCTGGTGGAATAAATTTCTTGAAGAAGATGCAGTTGAAGTTAACACCTTCAAAAGATGATTTTAAAGTACATCTCTTAAATATGCCCTTGAGGAGGTTGAAATTTGGCTAAGGCACGAAGACTTTAAAGATGAAGTTTGTTAGAAGAAAATTGATAAAGCCCATCAAATCCAGAGATTACTTAGAACTTGGAGGTCAAAATGCCAGGATCTGGTAAGTAGAGTGGATTTATATTGTAAAGTGTTTTGATGCTCTTCTCCTTGCTTGTTTTGCAGGTGGAACGTCAAGACTAAACAGTGGTGACTTAAGGAGATGAAGTGAATACTTGAAAAAAATGGCTGAGTGTTGAGACTTAGTATGTGCCCAGCTCAAGTGACAAAGAAGTGATCAAGTCCAAGATAAGAAAAGATGAAGGCCCAAAGGTTAGAAATAATCCTTAAGAACTTCTAAGTTGAAGAACAACATCAAGAAGAAAATAATTGTCGAGCAGAAGAATGAAGTTGCAGTCTTGGAATTTCAAAATGGGAACGTGCACGCTATGCCAGAAGTTGAAGCTGTTGATCAAGTTTGCAGTCAAGAAGAAGATCAAGAACAATGTGAACGCGTTTTTGGACTAAAATCTTCTAGAAGGATGGTGGCCATTAATTGCTCATTTATTGCCCCATTTCTCCTTGTGGCGGTTTTTAGGGTGAATCTTGTTTAGGGCTGAGGTGGCACGATCTGGGCCATCCAACGGATTGTAATCTGAGTCGTCCATTGGACTTGGCCAGCTATAAAAGGGGGAGTTCCCCTCATTTGTAATTCATTAGGAGATTAGATAGACATTTGACCAGACTAGAGAGTAGAGCTTAGCATAGCGTAGTTTGAAGGAGAAGGAAAGTTTTCCTTTGAAAACTTTGTAAGAGATTGTTGCAAAAAACTATTGTAATAAAAGATCTTTCATTGAATGGTGAATTCATCTTTGTTATAAGCAGTTAGCAAGGTTTCTTCATCCCTTCTACTTCACGTAGCGTAAAGTAGAGTAGTTTTCATTTTCATGCAAGTGCTTAGTAATTGTGGAATGTGGTGCTCGATTTGAACAAGGCTTCGCTTGTCCATACCACTAGTGAGCTCGCTGACGGTGGGTTCGCCTTGCGTGGTCAACTGGATTACTTTTCAAACTTAACTTCGATTGTGATTCACGTGTTTGTATGCATAATCTTGATGGTATATGCATGTTGAGTTATAATTTGAATATCTTTCGCCACTCCTCTGAAGATTGCACCGGTTTTGTGGAAGTTGTCCGAAGCAAGGCAAAGCAAGGCTCGGTTGAAGTCTGCAAGAATTGATCACCATGTCCCACGCCTTAGAGTAGAACATAAACTTCTTAGGCCCTACACTCATTTTAAATTCAGTTCATTTCTGGTTAGTATTAGGAAACTTGTGCTTACCCGCCAAATCATTCGAACCACGCGAAGCCCTTAACCTGTTGTCTGCTGCATGCTGCCGAACAATTGTGTAAGTCCCCATGTGATACCAGCAAAATCACAACGAACCAACTGAGGGTATTCTATTGCATTATTGAAACCTTGAGTTGAAAGCATGTACTCACTGGCAATCTTAGCATGCTAAATACTTTGTTCAAGAGAGGATACAGTATCCGTTGGGAAACTTTATTCTGTGTTGGTGCGGTCACGAAAAACACTTCAACAGGGCGCCCAAGGGAGATGCAATCATAGGACAAATACCCAGAAGTTTAGAACCACCAAAAAATCACACCAAGAGTCACAAGCCAAAATGTGCTACAGCTAGCACCAAACCAGCACACAAAAAATTGAGAAAAACTCACCAAAACTTCAAAAAAATTCATATATCTTCATCTCAATAGACTCAATCTGCTCTTGTTGTAAAGAATAGTCTAAAGCTTAGCTAGGTGCTATCTTGCAAGCACAAAACTAAGGTTGCTAAGAGGTATGCTTTCCTCGAAGAGAGAGGGCTAAAACAATTTCGGCAGCACTTTGTTACAATATCCATGGATAGTCTCAAATGAAGGCCAAGGCTCATATTTATAAACTTTTCCCTCCAATGAGGGTGCCCAAGTTGAAATTCAAATTTATCTTTCCACTTGCATTTGCATTTCATTTAATCTCCATTAGTCTCCTTGACTTGGTGTCCAAACAGGAAGGTGAGATGACTTTATTTAAATTGCAACTATAACATAAGTTTGGCATCCCACTTTATCAAGTGAAAATAACATTATAAGTGACTTAGATATTACCACTTCAAGAAGTCATACACTTTTGCATTTGAATTATTTTTTCACTTAAAACCTTATCTCATTAAATATTAAACTTGCCAAAACAAGCACCACAAACATTGGAGACCAAATTGAAAATACTGCCCTGCCAGATATAGCCATAATACCAAGTTGTTGAAACATTGTCAAAAATAGCACTGCTAAAAATAGCACTTACTATAAATAGCATACTGCTAAAAATAGTGACTCCAAATGCATTTTAACCACTTTCTGAGCAGCCGTCATAACTTACTAAAAATAGTAAGCCCGAAAAAGTTACCCGATTCAGTTGCATGTTATACCACTGCGAAGCTCTCTGAAAACCCAGAAAGAATCCAGAATACAAATTGCAAAACTCCAACATGCAAACCCCCAAAATTGCCAAAACATCCTCTAGAAAATAGGAAACCATAATTTTTGCTTCTGAATAGCCTACGAGCCTTTGGGGTAGGCTAACGGCCAACTACACTGATCATTACTGAGAAGGGGACATTACAGCCTGCTGTCCCCAAGATTGCTTGTCCCCAAGCAATTGCAAGCCTGGATGCTGCAAAATCTGCTCATCCTCTTCAGTAGGAAAATTCTTCCACTTCACCAAGTATTCTTTGATTGACCTCCTCAAAGAGCGTTCTCTAAAATCAATGATCGCCTCAGGAATCAAAACCAACTATCCTTCTTCATCCAATGGAGGAAAATCGGAAGAAGCAACAACATTGTGTCCAAGCACCTTCTTGAGGCGAGACACGTGGAAGACATTGTACACTCTGCTACTTGTTGGTAGCTCTAACTCATAAGCCACTTCACCAACTCTCCTGAACTCTGAATGGCCCATAGAAATGTGGCTTGAGTTTCTCTGCTCCACTCTTCTTGAGAGTAGGCTGTCTGTAAGGCTGGAGTCTCAAATAAACCATGTCACCAACCTCAAATATGCGCTCAATACGCTGCTAATTAGCATACAACTTCTGTTGATTCTGTGCAAGATGGAGATTGTTTGTAACACTCAAACTGATCTACAGTTTAAGAATGGAAACTAACTACTAGTTTCAGCTGAAATGTAACTAACTAGTTTTCATGCTAGGGTTTCCTTTGTGATATTGAGCGGAAAGATAAACAATTTGAACAATTTCATCATAATCAATTCATCAACTAACTTTTAGTTTTCAATTTCAGCTGAAAAGAGAACAATTAACTATATACATGTAACCGAAATCACAGTAGAACAATAACTAACTTTTCCCTTTTTCAAAATGTAAAGGGCATTAATTACAACTATGAAATAAACATGCTAAGTATTTATAACTGAAATTAAGAGAGAAGAGTTACGAGAAAGTACAGTCTGAAGGCTTCCTACTAGAATGCTTGAGCAAAACTTTATCATCAAGGGAAAAAGAAATATCATCGAGGGCTTTTCCGCCCAACCAAAGACCTACAGACCCCCCGTGTTTCTTTAACTGAAGAAATCTGACCTTTCACGAGGGTAATCAATAAAGGATCACATAATATCATCAAGCCATTTGAGCTTGGTGTCAAGAACCTATACTACCTGGTCGATCCTTCACTATAGGTTACTCCTAACTAGAAGAATCATTCTGACCAGGGGTATATTTGGTTCTTGATAGCTAACAAATGCTTAATCTAAGCATCATAACCTTGGCCAAGGATTTTATCAATTATTAGCATGTACCTCGTGCTGTCAGCACTCTCACCCTTGCTCGGCATTTATATTCTTAACCCATTAAGTTTATAATTTCAAAGATTCATCTTATTACATTTATTAACCAACAGATCAAGATGCTGCTTCGGAATTATAGAGAAGGGAAAGTGGTTTGTTGGCTCAGTTCAAGATCTCATTCCTCTAAATAATTTGCAAATGTTCATTCCTTACTTTCAAGAGAAAAATAATACCTTTTTAAATCTCCGGTTAAGACTATCCTTAGTTCAGTTTTGTTTCAACTACAACCCAAGAACCATTTACAAGGTTTGACTTGAAATCAACATCAAGGGTATGAGAAGTTTCCACCTCTAGGAACATTGAGAGAGGGACACTATTAATTTTGGAAAAACTAGATAAGTGATTTCAGCTAGATCACACAAAAACATCGATATTCAATTTGCAGAGTTAAAGAAAATTTGCAGAGCTTTTGATGTTTATATTATTTAGCTTGCCATGCCTAAATTCACATTCCCTTCACTTTCCGATTCATTCAAGATAAGGGAAAGACAAATGAAAACACATGATTAGAATTTCTAAGTCATTGCACACAAAAACATGCCTGACTAGACAACAAGAGCGTGGGAAATCCTTGATGCTTTCCGATGACAATCAGCTAGCCTCAGCGGTGACAAGAGATTCTTCACCGCCTGAGAGAGAATATCATTTGCGTACTTCATGGAAGAAAAGATTGCACTTATCCGCCAAGAATTAGAGGGTGTAATCAATAGGAAATCGTTCAACCAAGATGCCAACAAGAAACCCAAACTAAAATGCGGATGCCAAATGACAAAAGAAAGGAAGCAAACTAACTCCAATCGATGCCTAGAAAGAGAGAAGCCTCCTAGAGAAAGATGGAAATTGCAGTGGAATGAAGAAGAATTGAGTTTTAGGTGAATGCCAATTAGGAATGATGGAGAAAATGCAAAAGCAATAAAAATGTGAATGAGAAAGTAGAGCTCGATAGAGTGTCGATTACCAGATGAGTAAATATTAGTCTCAAATGAATGCCCAAAAGAGAATGTTGAAAGCCCGAGCAAGAACAAAGGAAGTGGAAGAATGAAGAGAGAGAGTCGACGATCATATTCAAAATCATTTTGAAACCACCAATTCAAGACTCCAAGAGCATGCGATAGCATGACTTTCTCCTGGTCATTTCTATTAAATTATATGATTCGATTGATATGCACAAAAATTAATTCAAAAAATAACACAAGACACAACAAATACCCTGGGAAAACCCTCCTCTTGAGGGAGAAAAACCCAGCCAATAATATCTCTTATATTATTGAATCACAATGATAAAACTCCTTTACAATAGAGGCCGATAATGAGGCCAAGTGAATGCACAATAGTCTGATTCTCACACAGCAATACAATAATGAAGAATTCAGACTTTGATAACAGATTGACTAAACTGCTATGCTCTTTTCCTCTTATTCGCACCTTAGATTGGAGATAGAACAATGTAGAATGGATGATTGAATGAGAGAAACTCGTTGAATATAAATACAATAGTGGAGAGGAGACGTGCCTCTTCAAGAATCTCCAAGTCAGCCTCCAATAATAATAAATGATGTTTATTCATAGAAAATCGTGCCTAAAGGAAAATCGTAATTTTTGGAGTGAGGTTGGCCTCATACAATGCTACTCTTTATTAATAAAATTCATGCCTCTTGATGCATATAAATTGAATAGCCTCGTAGCTATTATTTAATTTATCAATTGAAGTAAAGGAGATGGCTGGAAGTAATGACCGAAGCTGTACAATAACATCAACACTCCCTCTCAGTTAGGGAAAGTAATTCTAGCTGCACAAGACATATCACCTCAACATGATGTTTACCACAATGGCTACAACCAAATGTGGAAAAGACGAATATCACCTCATCGTTATATTAGATATCGCCTCAACACGATATCAACCATAATGGCTACAACGATGCTATGGTGTGTACAAGTGTTCATCACTTGCGTGATGTTGTCATCTCAACATGACTTTCACCATGGCTCTCCTAGAGGGTGAAACACAAGTAAAAGATGTGTCATGGAGTCACACACATGACATCCACCATGACTCTCCCAGAGGGTGGAAACAAGGGCTTTCACCTCAAATCCCAAAGAGAAATGCATTAACAAGGGCTTGCACCTCAAATTTCTCTCAAAGAGAAATGCATTAACAAGGGATTTCACCTCGAACTTCTCACACAGAGAAGAACTTATTAATCAGGGGATTTCACCTCGAACTTCTCTCGCAGAGAAGAACTCATTAATCAAGGGATTTCACCTCGAACTTCTCTCGCAGAGAAGAACTCATTAAATAGGCTCACTGATATTGAGACTCTTTCTCAGTTAAGGCTAGATTCTCCACCATACCAAGCTTATCTCAAAAGTACACAAACTTGATTTTGTAGAGAGGCTTGGTGAGAATGTCTGTCGTCTGCTCATCAGTGCTGATATACCTCAACTGTATAGCCTTCCATAGTACCATATCTCTAATATAGTGGTACTTGATCTCAACATGCTTGGTACTGTCATGAAACACAGGATTGACAGAAGGCTCCAGATAGCTTAATTAACACAATGGATGACAGTTGGCTCCAATGATTGTCCAACCAATCTTGCCAGGAGCTTACGAAGCCACACTGCTTCCCGAGCTACCATACTAGTTGTAATATATATTCTGCCTCTACTGTACTCAATGCTATAGATGACTGCTTCCTGCTGCACTAGGAAATCATAGTAGATCCAAACTGGAGCAACATCTAGAGGTGCTCTTTCGATCTTTGACACACCCTGCCCAATCAGAATTAGTATAACCATGCAGCTCCAAGTCAGCATTTGAAGAATATCTCAATCCATATCCAACTGTGCCATGCAAGTATCTCAGGATATGTTTAGCTGCAACTAGATGAATTTTCCTACAATTTGGTCATCTTCTTCAGGTTCAGTAGGCTCCCTTTGAATCTTTAAGTACTTGCATCAACCTTTTGACCTCATCGTCCAAGATTGCCTACAATGCTTTCCTTAGATAAATTTTTTCTAGTGCACACCTCTGGTACTGTAGAGAGTTCAGGGTAGACCTCCTCGACCTTACTGTAGATCACTCTATTCTGAATAGGTTTGCAGAGCTACCAATATCAAATACAGATGACTGTCTTGTGCAATTTTGATCTCAGCAGCAGAAGAGGTCTTTCAAGGATTTAACGCTTGGCCTTGCAACACTACAACCTTCACTTCTTTTTAGTGAGTTACAAAACTCCCTCTTGATCCCTGCTTGAAAGATTGCAAAGAAGACTTCTGGAAGTGAGCTCCCTCTAGCCACCAACTCAGCCCCATGGCTGCAAGTTGTGATTTCATGCTTGATCATTTCTTTGGTTGGCATGACTTCCTCACAAGATGCCTCAAGCTCTCATCACCTTCTTGCTCCTAGATCTGTCCTGGAAGCAATAGAGAGAGATTACTCAAAGTTTATAACTATCCAAAGAAATATCAAGGCTAGAATCATACAAGGTTTACTATCTCAAATTATAGCATGAATACATAAGAATTTATGAGCAATATTAAAACATAAATAAATAAATCAACCTAAAAGAGAAATATATCAAAAGATCAAAATGAAGGGATAAAGATACTCATCTTTATTGAATTTTGATATAACTCTTTCTTCCATCTTTCACTCCTCTCGAGGGTGCCAAACTCAGCACAACAAAAAGACAATCTGCACAACTATAGATTTCTTGAATGCATAATGCAGTTAGCATGTAGAACCAACTCTCTCCAAGAGTTCAGGGCTCTAACACAGTTCATGCATTAGAGAATGATATCGATGCGACCAACTAATTACAATCGAAATTGCAATTCTCTTCCCAACCAGCATGAAATAACTTGCAATAAATGAAATTTTCAAAGGATCTTATGCTAGTGAACACAATTCAAGAGAAACCACTATCTCTCTTTACTAATTACAAGATCCAAATAAAAGATATAACTTAACAAACAAAGAAAACTTATCTCTTTAAATATTTTGATGGATGCAAATACTGGTCATTGTAAGATACGCTGCTCTTGCGCTCAAATTAGCACACAACCTTCACGACTTGAACACAGGCACATGACTTAGAATAGAAATTCCCTAGAATCCTTCTGAGGAGAGATCTCATTCACATCTGCAAATGAAGCATGTTGATTAAGCCTGGCTGGGCAATCCTTTGCATAGTGACCAAACTTGTCACAACGAACGCATTGGACTTGGGAGAGGTCCCACTTCTTCTTGAATGTGGCAGCACCATCAGTTCCTTTATCTCTATTCCTTTTGAAATATTCTTTCTTTCCACCTTTCCCTTTCTCCTTTGAGGATTGAGCGGAAAGAACATGAATGTCTTCATTAGAGCTTCAACCAATACCTCTCACAGCCAACCTAAACTCTTCTTGAATACAATTTGTCCTCAAATGATCAAACTTGGGAAGTTTCGATCTTGCGCTGATTCCTTGAATATAGGACTCCCAAGATGAAGGAAGACCATTAAGAGCAAGCATGGTCAAGTCTTTGACATGAACAAAATGACCAATAGAAGAGAGTTTATCTCTTAATTCGGAAATCTTCATGAAGTAAGCAATGACAGATTCTCCTTCTGCCATCTTCACATGGTGTAGTTGTTGCTTCAGTGCAAGAGCCCGGCTGGTGTTGTTGATTTCGTACATCTCCTCCAAGGTTTTGAACATCTCTCTTGCTATCTTCAACTTGGAGACAATCAGAACAATATGATTTTTAACGGAATCAACCAACATATTCTTCGCCTTGATGTCTTTCTTTCTCCACTGCAACTTCTCTTTTTCCTCCGTTGGTTTGAGAACTTTGGTTTCCACAAACTCAGCCAAGTCATTCTCTTCCAAGGTGAGCATGATTTTGAACCTCCATGATGTGTAGTCGGATGCTTCCTCAAGTCTATCTTCAACCTTAAGATCGTTCACCATCTTGACCAAAATAGAGATAGACGAAGATATAAAAAAGAGAATAGAGAGTATCGCTGCAATAACAGATCTGATCACGATCTTCTTCAAACCTGCTCTGATACCATATTAAATTATATGATCAGATTGATATGCACAGAAATTAATTCAAAAAATAACACAAGACATAGCAGATACCCTGGGAAAACCCTCCTCTTGAGGGAGAAAAACCCAGCCAATAATATCTCTTATATTATTGAATCACAATGATAAACTCCTTTACAATAGAGGCCGATAATGAGGCCAAGTGAATGCACAATAGTCTGATTCTCACACAACAATACAATAATGAAGAATTTAGACTTTGATAATAGATTGACTAAACTGCTCTGCTTTTTTCCTCTTATTTGCATCTTAGATTGGAGATAGAACAATGTAGAATGGATGATTGAATGAGAGAAATTCATCAAATATAAATACAAGAGTGGAGAGGAGGCGCACCTCTTCAAGAATCTCCAAGTCAGCCTCCAATAATAATAAATGATGTTTATTCATAGAAAGTCGCGCCTAGAGGAAAATCGTAATTTCTGGAGAGTGAGGTCGGCCTCATACATTGCAACTCTTTATTAATAAAAATTGTGCCTCTTGATGCATATAAATTAAATAGCCTCTTAGCTATTATTTAATTTATCAATTAAAGTAAAGGAGATAGCTGGAAGTAATGACTGAAGCTGTACAATAACATCAACAGTTTCACCCAAGACGCTCAATGGAAGGTTGGCAAGGAGCTACCGCCTTCCCATTCAACCAACGGCTACAACCAATATTCAATCAATTTTATATATTTAAATCGATGGACTTACGGTTTAGATATTATTATAAATTTCAATATTTTATATTCATTTACAATCTCCTTAGGTGCATTCCAAGAGTTAATTTTCACGACTTCAAAAGGAGATTAATGGTAAATAAATATAGCTAACTTGCTTTACAATAATTTTAGTAAATGAGATATGACCAAGGTTGTGACTTAAATACAACCACCTTACACCAACTCATGGCTTGATGATAAATTTGATCCTTTATTAACTACGACCTCTCCATGATGATATTTCCCTTTCCCTCGAGGTGTTGGCAATCCTGCAACCACTTGACAAAGAATTAGGGTTAGACTGTTCTCGACATATATATATATATAAAATTCAAAATCATCATCACATTCATTTTCAAATATATAAGAAAATCATTCACATTTGCAGTTACAACATATAATTAAAAGTTATCTCCCCAATTTCACATTCTCCTAAAAAGTAATTAGTCACAACTAACATAATGACCATAATTTCACCGCCATAATCATGTTCAAGATAGAGGGGATGTAACATTGTTTTTCAATGACTTCAAAATGTCTTAGCTTTGCTGCAACATATCCCTTGCTTGAGGGGCTTTGCTATCACCAAATAACAAATCAGCAAAGCTAGGGACCTCATATCCATAAAGAGCCATGAATGGAAACAGTTTGATAGACGTGGTAGGATGAATTGTAGCAATACTCTCCCAAATGAAGCCATCTCACCCAAGCTTTCTGTTGCTCCGAAACATAGTTTCTGAGATAGCCTTCCAACCACTTGTTCACAATCTCTGTTTGCCCATCAATCTGTGGGCGATAACTAGTGCTTGGAGTGAGCACTGTACCATTCAATATGAAAAATTCTTGCCAAAAGGTGCTTAGGAACTTGTTGTCCCTATCACTCTCAATGTTTTTCAACAACCCGTGCAATCTAAGCACCTCATGAAAAAACAAATCTGCAACTTGAGCTATGAAATATGCCAACCAAATTTTTTCTTAAATGAACACAACACAAGCCAACACTTTGCCAATGTATTAGCGTTAGCCTTCAAACTGCAATCAAATGTAAATCACTCAATGCCAAGAATGTGCACACAAGATCCTTTAGAAGTCGAGGTGCTAACATATGGCGGAGTAAACTGAATTATAACTGAAAGAATATACAACTGAAACAGCAAGAGGCAGTGAACCAGCCATGAAGATTTCCTCTCTACCACTTATTTAGGGGGGGGGATGACTACAAAAACAAAAACTAATTCATCCGCTTTGGTGGGCATCCACTCAAGAGTGGGGATTCTCCACTTAACAGTGGATGATAGATGAAATTACAAATCAAATTACTCCATACTGGCGGTAAACCATCCAGGGGTTACAATGTTTGAATTAAACACAAGCAAATGCAATAATAACAATGACTGGAACAGTACTACTGTTTACAGTCTTTTACAATGCCAAAATCTGCAAATTACAAGTGCTATTACAATAATTTCTCAATGGAATCAGCTCCAAACTTCCGCAAAGATTATGCTATATCTCTGATTACAAATGTGTGTTGAAAGACCAAGGAATAAAGCATGAAAAGTGAAATAATCAGGTCTGATAAAAAAACCAGCAAACTGGAAATAACCAGACCAGCAACAATACACAAACCAAAATGATTAAATCCTCCTCAATACTACGCCTATATACTCCAAAAACGTGAACAACTCTCACCAAAGCTAAGCGACTAGAAATCAATGATATTTCAATGCTAAACACATACCAAAATCCAGCTCGAATCCCAATGCAGGTGAAGAAGGTACGGTCGTAGCAAGAGGTACAGACTTCTCTAGAAAATTCATTTCTCCAAAATAAAATCTGAAATTGCTCAAGAAGGGGCACCAATAGCATTGAAATGGAATGGGTCAATACTTACAACTGAAATTAAATCACTCAATGAGTTACAATCAAAAACGTCCTTTAGCCATGAATGAACCAGCAATCTCAAAACTGAAAATAACATCAAAATTCTCTAACAATGAAGCTCAATGTGCACTTCTGGATGAAGCACACTCTCAATCCACCATCTAGGGTACCATAGTTTTAGGCCTGAAGAATGGAGTCAAATTGCTAAGCTTCCCCTTAACCGGGTTCTAATTTCAAACCAGCAGCATTTTGTTATAATTTTCCAAAGATAACAATGAAGGCTCAAAGCATCAATAAATAAGCTTCAGTTGGGCAAATGAAGCAACTTGTAACTCCAACAAGAAATTGTTCAAACTCAACAAAACTCGTTTTTTAAAAAAACTCGCGAGTTTTCTGCGAGTCTGCCAACTATGGATCAAAGAATGCTTTTCATTTGCTTTTCAATGCCTTAAATACTCTCCACAATTAGGTCGATTTCTCCAAGAGGCATTTTAATCATTTAATATCATTAAAATATATTGGTTTTTTGCATTTTATATCTTCTCATTAAAGTAGGCGCCAACACATCATAAATGCACTATAATAATTGACTTTAATACATCTCATTAAATAACCTTTTATAATAAAGTCAAATAATATTTAATGAGGTGCACTTTTAATTATTATTTAATTGTTATTAAAGCTTTACTTTAATAATAATTAAAACTCCATAAATAAGCGTCATTCATCAATTCTAACTTTGCCACCGACTTACCCATTGCTCCCTCTGTCCAACTGGATGCCTTACTAAAACTAGTATGGTTGGCCTCTATCAACACACTGACTTACTATAAATAGTAAGTACATACAAATGAAGCCAGAATCCCCTGAATAACTTAGCCTCAAAATATACCAATGATATGGAGAGGAAAATACTGTTAACTGCCACCTGGAGAGCTTATTAACGCCCAAACTGGACCCTCTAATCCACAACACTAGCCTATGAGTGTCAAATGATTGGATAATCTTCCAAACTCTGATGCTCTCGAAAATGGGGACATTATAGTTTTCCCTCCTTGAAATTACTTGTCCCCAAGCAATCTCCACTGCAAAGAAACTCTACTCCACTGGAGGCCCAAAGGAAGAACTGTGAAATGTCCCACCCATTTCTAACTAACTCCTGTAGCACCAACATAAACACAACTGCACGAAAATAAGCTTCATACCAACTATCCAACTCTTGTGCACCAGGTTTGTGCAATATCATCTCATATACAAGTAAATCATAAATGTAACTATAGGCTCTCTGCACAATGTACATGTTGTGTAGGTCACCAGTAAGCTCTCTTTGGAATCCTAATGCACCAGAAGGATCCCAAACTCTTCAAACAATGCTCAACTGAATGTCGGGATCCCAAATCATCCTATAGAATGCCCCATCCAAATCCTGTGGTGTCAACGTGATACCATTGTACCCTACAACTAGGTCAACCCTGATAAAAGAAAGAAGCAATCCACCAGCCAAATCAATCCCTGGATCCCATAGCCAGAATGTGAAATATGCTAACCAAATTTTTTCGATAGATTTTCACACATAAACTAGCACTAGCAATCTTGATTAGCGTTAGCTCCAAATTAAAACCAAATTGAAAAGATCTCAATGCCAAGAATGCACACTCAATCCCAAGGAAGGAGAGGTGTTGTCATATGGCGGAGTAATTAAAAAACATTAGCTTGAATTGAAGCAAACTCAATGTCAAGAATGTGTACACAAGATCCCACTGAGGGCGAGGTGCTAACATATGACGGAGTAATTAAATGAAAACTGAAAACTAATAAGCGGATAACCAGCCATGTAGCTACAGCAATCTAATTCATTCGCTGCGGCGGGCATCCACTGAATAGTGGGAATTCACCACGTGAGAGTGGGTACAAAGATATAACAAGTTTTTTCTCCACACTGGCGGTAAACCATCTAGGGGTAATTAATAAGAAATTAACAAGTAGTTGCAGCAAAACATAGATTGGATTAGTACTACTAATCACAATTAAATCAAATGACTTCAAATCTGATGTTTCAATAGCAAATTCAGACAAATGGGTGGTGGTTCATGAATCAGTAAATCAGTGAAAGTACCCAGAAGCAAATAAAAATTATTCAAAGAGCTGCATACAAAATTCACTTTCAGCTGTAGATGCATCAGCAACTTCAAAATCTGGAAATCTCATAAAATACTTCAACTCATAAGCACAAATCTGCTAGTCTGGATGAGAAGCAGCAAAGTCCAACTAGGTGTTGTATTTCAAACACGAAATTGGTTGAAGGCTAGGAGGTACATCCTTGAAGCAAAGTTTCAATTGTCATTTCGACAGCATAATAGTATGATAACATGAATGGATGTTTGGCTGGAGCAAAATCCTTCATTAAATAGAAGCTCACAAAACTCTTCAAATTCCTGAGAAGCACACCAAAAGACATAGGAGTCTTTTCAAATTTAAAAAACAATTAACTCCTCAAAATGGCGTCCCTTTTTTGCATATTATGAATTTCACTTTATTTTAAAAGTATCTCTTTAAAAGTGGCGTCCACTTACTCCAAGGCATTATGTTTTTAAAACAATAATTAATAAATCACCTCATGAAGGCGTCACCCTTAGTAGACCCTCTTTTTAACACAACTTAAAGTTGTTCTCCTAGGCCAAGGGGTCAACTGCAAATTATAACCTTAATGCCTTTAATCACCATAAAAATGCTTTAAGAAGTCAGACATGAATTGCAAACAATTGCTCCAACTGGAAATGATGTACTAAAAGCCGACAAACTCCATACTGCTAAAAATAGAATTTACTATAAATAGTAAACTCTCAGAAATGCCAAAGAACCTCAGAACTGGAAACCCTAATTTTTACCTCAACGAGCCTACAGGCTTCCGGAATAGGCTGATGAGCGTTTAAACATATCACTGAAGAGACGGGGACATTACAGAATGGAAGTCTGTCATACTCATTATCCGCTGACTTCCCCTGCGCAACTCTGACATAACCTTCACCATGTTGAGAGTGGTGAAGTAATTCACCGGGATCCAACCACATTGTTGTGCCAAGCTTGTCACCACCCAGATCCCAACACTAACAATCATCCCCATATAATTTGTGCACAAGACTCTCCATGGCATGCAACACAAATCTCTGAAGTAGAGCAACTACACACTCTACCATAGAGCCATCAACATGAACGGATTGTGTTTTACTAAGTATTTCATTGATGCTTACAGACCAATACAAATCTAACACACCCATGTTTCCATCCAAATGTGTAGTAAAGACATTAGTGGTTGATCCACTGAATGTATAATCCACTTGTTCACCCAACTCTAGGATTTGAGCCTTAAATGGGCTCTCAACTAGAGGCATCTCATGAGACTCAAGATGCAAGCTACGTGTACGAATAAAGTTTTTTGGATCATACCTCTTCTCTTGTTACCACATAACGCATATTCTTCTTGTTTGCTTACCTCAAGACGCTCCTCCTTTGCATGCTCAACTTCTACACATTCTTCTCTTGGAAGAATTAGAGATCTAAGGTGTGACACACTTTGCTTCTTTGCTTGATCTAGCTGGTTGCAACGTTCCTTGACCTTTAAACGCTGTTTTGCTTGGGCAGCCAATAACTTTGCCTTCTCAGCTCTTTGTAACCACCCATCACACAAAACTTGTGTCTTGTCCACATCTTCTAAGGTCTGATTCACAAAATCAGACTCGCTGTGGCTTGAATCCACATCCCATAATTCATTTTTAACACCCAAATCTTGAGTGTCAATGTTAGGGAACTCCACACATCCATCATCCTCACATGGAATGGCTGCTATCTCGTGATGCTACAAAAGAATATGACTGCTGTTACAAAAATCAGAATCGTTGTCATACCCTTTTGTGGTTTCTTCATGTGCCTTGACAATAACATCTTTAAAGACACCCAACTCACAATCTGATTCCTTGCAATTACGATGTTGAGCTGATGAGGTAATGCCATGTTCAAATAATGGATCATCAGGTGAATCCAAACCTTCATGTGGCTGATTAAGAACAATCTCTACATCACCGATGTAGAATTTTGTGTTCACTTCACTCGTAGTAGCATCTAGTGGTTCTTTTTCCTTAACATCATAAAAACCATTCTTTGGATCCTTACTTGTTGATACAGTGAACTTCAAATCTGCTGATTGTTCCTTTGGCTCTTCTTTTGTGATCGACTTTTCTATTTCAAAAATTTTCACCTTTTCATCCATGCATTGGTGGTTAGGCTCCCAAAATCCTTTGCATGAGAAGCATAGATTTTTTCTTCTCATTTGGTTCCTACTCATTTTAGGAGGTCATGTGACCTGTTCATTGAGTTTAGATGTAGAACCATCATCATTAAATGAATTGAAGGTTCCATCATACCTGCTCACACTGTGCCTATCAATAGGCACTGAACCATGGGGTGTATCATACTAAAGACTGATCTTGTTGCTCATTGCAACATCTTTCCCATGACTGAATTTTTCCCCTTTAGATGAAATTTTCTCCTTATACACCCTCCTAATATACTTTACCAATCCAGTCTTTTCGGGACTCAAGATGACAACTAAGTTCAGATAATCATTAAGAGAGTACTGTGCTTTAAAATTATTTGGCATACTCTAATAGTCCTCAAAGAGTTGAGGGGCTTCCTGTTCATAACCTTCCTTGAGCTTGATGGCGTCCTATTCAATCTCTTCCTTGGATTTTCCTTCAATACCATAGTAACCCATAACTGAAACTGACCGGAAACTGATGAGTGCAAGTCACTCAAATGCAAGATGTTTATTCACTGAATATTTATTTTAACCCAGCAGGATGGCAGAAGACTGCTCTAATACCCTTGTAATTTCCCACCCCGATCTGATTTTGGCTTTGCGAATTTGCTTGATTAATTTTCAGTTTTACACATGGGACATTTTGTCAAACATATCACGAGCTAACTGATCTGATTATCTTTCAACAACTTTGAGGTTTGCAAATCACATATATTCAACTCATTATAAAGAAAGCATCACTAAAAGCTCAGAAATCTTTATCAAACTTAAACGTGCATTGAATGATCATTGAAATGCATACTATAACATTCCACCAATAAATCAGAACTCAACAATTCTGTCTATGCTTATATTTGCAAACTTGTCACTGAATATATCGCTCGGAATTGTGCAGCAGCTAATACCTGATTGCAATGGACATTGGTATGATTGATTCTATTATATATTGCTGCTCAGAAGTTCATATCAGAATTTGGCATACTCAGAAAATACCATTCAAACTAATCACAATGATTGTCTAAGATTATATAGAGCATGGCGATGATAAACTAACTCTCAGAGAAACACAATAAACACTAAATGTTTCCGATTTACAGTCGAACATTACTTAGAACTGACTGTAGGACTGAGAGAATGGCAATAAATACAAACAGCAGTATTAAATAGTCTGATTTCTGATTACAAATACCAATGACTTTAAATGACAGAGGATTTATGAGTGTAAGAAGGGCTATAAGTTCAGTTTCACATACTCAGACCTATAGTAGCAGTGACCTCAGTCTAGAAGTGCATGAAATGGAATCAAGACTCCTCCTTTGCTATCAATTCACTTTGTGAAGGCTGCGCCCAGCTCCATACACCACTGAAAACCCAATGAATGCTCAGAATCCACAATAATGAATGCCTAGCACTGTAGCACGGGTGCTGTAGCAGCAGGTACAATAACTTCTGACTTGCAATTTTATTCAAACCCTTGTGAAAACTTCTGAAATTTCTTTCAATGATGCACAAATGTGACCTTTGTGTGAAGCCACCAATAACCTGCAACCCCTGGGTACTCTTCCTCACCTGCAGGTAGCACAATCGAAGAGAGGCTACATTCTCTAAGATTGAAATTACAGCAAAACCCTAGGTTTCTCTCCAAAACCAAAGCTTCTTCAAAATGGACAAGTGTTGAATGATCAAAGAATGCTTTTTATTTGCTTTTGATGCCTTAAATACTCTCCACAATTAGGTCGATTTCTCCAAGAGGCATTTTAATCATTTTATATCATTAAAATATATTTGTTTTTTGCACTTTATATATTCTCACTAAAGTGGGCACCTAACACATCATAAATGCATTTTAATAATTGACTTTAATACATCTCATTAAATAACCTTTTATAATAAAGTCAAATAATATTTAATGATGTGCACTTTTAATTATTATTTAATTACTATTAAAGCTTTACTTTAATAATAATTATAACTCCATAAATAAATGTCATTCATCAATTCTAACTTTACCACTGGCTTACCCACTGCTCCCTCTGTCCAACTGGATGCCTTGCTAAAAATAGAAGGGTTGGCCTCTATCAACACATTGACTTATTATAAATAGTAAGTATATACAAATGAAGCCAGAATCCCTTGAATAACTTAGCCTCAGAATATACCAACGATCTGGAGAGGAAAACATTGTTAACTGCCACTTGAAGAGCTCATTGACGTCCAAATTGGACCCTCTAATCCACAACACTAGCCTACAAGGGTCAAATGATAGGCTAATCTTCTAAACTTTGATGCTCTCGAAAATGGGGACATTACAGATTCCTATTTCTAAACCCAAGGGCAGTCACTCACCCCCTTGGATCTATGTGGCAGACCCCCAGCCATCCACATGGTGGAGTGGCGTACTTAGAAAGTAATTTAGTATCTGCTCACCCTACTCGTATTTCCCCCACTCCTCATGGTTGCTTGCTGAGAATTACAAACACTAAATATATCCAGATTCATAGAGATTATACAACAATATATATCATAATACATAATAATCATGATAGAGCATACCACAATACTTGCTAAAATATAATACTGCTATATTCTAAGATGCAAATATATTAACAACTGCTGACTTCTGCCCTTGTCTGCTGAGTGCAGATACTTATGTTTGATCTGCTCCAATTGCCTTGCTTTTCGATTTGTTCTTAATATTCAAAAGATATTGCTTAGTGTAAATCAAACGAATAAGAATCTATTATCCATATTCATATTAAAGAACCATAATTACTTATAAGGCTCAATTATTGCTGCAAGTATCATTATTACATAATCATATATGTGTGTGTGTGTAATTATATTAAACTTACTTCCCTTATTATTGATTTATCATTTGTCTTCATATATATCTCATTGAACCATTTTCTTACTCCCACATATTTCTTCTTGATATCTGCTCCAATTCCCACATGATATTCCATTCCTTATCCCAATCCGCTCATTCATTCTTCTTGACTAAGTCTGCCAATTTTATTCAGATCTCTAATTCATTTCATTCCATGCATTTATTAATTTCCTTCCTTCATGTCCTTTGCAAATGATTTCATTTTCCTTCTATATCTCCATGTCTAAGTGAAATGATGCATCTCTTAGAAAGAAATAACTTCTTGGGAAGGCATGACTCTTTGTTTACCTTAATCGCTGCATTCACGTTAAGTATTCTTTTTTTATTTATTAATTGCTGCCTTCCTTTTACTAATATTAATTGCTGGTTTTCCTTTCACTTATGTAAATTACTACTTCTTAAAATAGTAATCACTGCCCTATCATTCTCTTAACTATGCACTGCTGCCTTCTTACAATTGATCAATGTCTGCATATTACGTATGAAATGCTGCCTTTGTAAATAACTCCATACTCTTAATCACTGCCTTCACAATACAGATCGCTGCTCTGTATCCCTTTATTGAACTCTATTGCTGTTTTATATATATGACGGTAATTGCTGCTGTTTATCAATATACTACATGATTTCTTATTTTAATATATTTATTTTTATATTAGTTCTTATATATATATATATTATAATAATATTGAATTTTTAATATTTATATTGTTATTTATTTTATTTATTTATTTGCATTTCAACGCCTGGTTTTTTTATATTTTAGTGTTACAATATTGGGGGCATGACAGTGTGTAATAACCTACCTATCTACTATTGATATTTTTTAATGTGCATTCTTTTATTACAATACAAATTCCTCAATGAGTCTTTTTAGCAAATTCATTTAAGGAATTTAGTTCAATAACCAACATTCATGGACAAGCATCCATTTAATAATAAGGATTTTGTGTTTATTCATAAAGTACCAAATACAACATTCTAATCAATAAAATTTGTAAAAAAATTATTGTATTTGATCATAAAATATATTTAGATATCAAAGCATATGTAGCATTCAATGTTTTAGTCTTTGATGGAATAAAGTAGCAATAAACAAGAACAATGATTATGATCTACAAATCATCAATGAATATAAAAAGACAAAAATATGCAATGCCTAAAATTTTTTCATTGCTTTACTCTTCACTTAAAGGGAGGAATTTCATATGCATAAGACAAAGAAAAACTGAAAAAAATGGTTACCTAACTTAACAATTGCCAATTAACTAAACTATACAATAAATACAAAAAAAAATGTTTATTATTCTTCCAATCTTAAACGCTCATGAATCAATATTGCACATTCTTCATAACGGCTAATACTAAATACAAGGCACTACAAAGAATCAATTTTGCATCTGTAATTTCCTAAATATATAATTATAACCTAGTACTAAAGCATATTCCATCCATAAGATTGCATTGATAACTCTCTCATACACTAACCATTAACACTTAAGCCCTTTAATAATTTGTCAAGTCTCTTAACTATGTAGGGGAAACCTTGTCTTTTGTTTGTTCAAGTGTAATTACCATTCTTTGGTATTATGTTTTGAAGGTTGCCTTTGTTTACGAAATAACGTAAATCTAATTGTGATTTGCTAGTTGAGATTTAACCCCCGACTTTGCCAGAGTTAGAAAGAATTGCAACAAAATCCCCCCCAATGATTACAACATTTGAGGCTGGCCACTAAAGGGTTGGTGATAATTGTTCCCAAATAGCTCTTTTTTAAAAGTATCCCATGAGTGACATTGACAAGGAAAAAAATTGATCAATAGTATGGCTTGAAATTGTACATGCTTTCCAGTGTGTTGTTGCCACTAGTTCAATGCAAATCGGTGCAGGATTCCAAAGTATCCCTGAATCTATAAACTCCCCAAAGGCTACACAAAAGATCCTTGCCAGTTTGACAATTTTTGTAAAATTTTGTTTGAATTTGTCTCACTTGATTTTGTTTCTTGGAAGAGGAATATATCTGCACTTGATATATCCATTTGACACTTTGTCAAGTATCATTTGTTAGGGGTATTGGACCCCATAACATCCATGTGATGATCTTCATTGGCTGTTGGGAAGGGAAACTCCCTTCCCATATCTCAACATCATACTATTTATCTTCCTTTGGCCATTAATAGATCCATCTTTTTCTCATAATTCCTTATTTGATTGTCTTCCTATTGTTTTGTGGGGGCCGTAGTGAGGTTTTCTTTTTATTTTGAATGGCTTATCATCCTTTCTTCTAGGGAGTTTACCTCCATACCTTATTTTGAATATTCCTTATCTAATTTAAGGTCTAGGAATTCTCCGAGTGTCGAGTCCTTGCCTTAAAAGTTAGATAAATCATGATCATCATTGGTGATCTTGAATATATCTAGGGCTTCTTCAAAGATTGTCTTTTTGGCTTGAATCTTAGATGTATTGATGATCATTGGCTTTGGGCTTTGAGGCCCATTTTGCTTGATTTTTTTTTTGAGTTTTTCTCAAACTTATTTGAGAGGTTTGTTCATAGAGTTTTGATTTCACTGTTTTCCTTCTCCATGTAGGAGTTTGTGGGGAAATTTCGCTTTTGCTTTCTTTTGTAGACCTTTGATTTGTGCCCATAAGTTGTAGTAGGCCGAAGGCCCTTCCATTTCTAACTTTTGGTGCCATATTATAATAGGTAGCCTTGTTTTGCCTATTTTATTTTTATTTTTGTTGATTGTTTCTTTTGTGTTTTGATGATATCTTAAAGTACTTTGAACAAAAAGTAAATTGCAGCAACTAAAGAACTTATAATGAAGAGAAGTTCTGAAATTTCAATACTTTTCAATGAAACAATAGGCTGAATATTCCAGATTTTTATTACAAACAAAATATCAAGTATTTCTTGAATATAACAACCCAGTACATAAAATATCATCTATTATCTAATTTCAACATACCCAGAAAAAGTTTGCCACTTCGATAAAATTTTGTAGTAGAAACTAGCATACTAGAAGCAAGGAAATGCTTGTCAAACCCTCAAACAATGAAGTCTCTGCTCCTCTCATGATTTTTGAGTGTTATCCCAGCCTAGACACCCAATCTCCAACAAGAAGCAGCCCCAAACCCTAGGCGGCCAAGCCAAAAATTCACCATGCCCTCCCAGGAGAAGTACGACCAGCTTTAGGGATGGTACGGCCAGCCAAAGGGAGCCAACACTGCCAATAATGCTTTGATAAATCTCTTCAATCCGTCTCAACAAGTAATCTCTGCAAACGGAGCTTCGGTGTCTGAAGAATGGAAGAAAATGAATACCAACTAAGCCCAACTGTGATCTCTGTGTGAAATCACCAAGATAATCTCCAAATTGTATCTCTCAATAGCGTAGAGATTGTTGCTTGCAAGGGTTTCCATTCTTACAAACCCTAAGAAGAAAGCTCTCCTCCAAGATCCAAAACCACTTCAATATCTTTATCCAACATAATGAAAGAATGAACTCAAAAAGCTCTTATAAAATCACTCCAAACCCTAACACCTCCTAGGGTTTTTATAAGATTTAATTTTAAATTATTTTCCCCCTTTATGCTTCTCTAGGTGTTGCACTTTAAGTTATAACATTTTATAATTTAATTTTAGCTTATGTCTCCCATGGCCTGTCATGTCCCCGAATTGGAGATGTTATTAAATTAATTATTTATTAAGTTATTCCAATAAAATATTATATGAAAAGGGATGACTTGGTATTTGTTGTACCCCAAAATTAAAAAAATTGTTGCACTTAAGGATTTTGAAGAAATGGGTAAAAGTCTTGTTAAAATAGTCGAAAAAGGTCAAAATTTGGGTGTGCACGTCATGCATGAGGGGTTAAAACGCAAAATTTTCAAAATCTGACGATCTGGGTCTGCTAAGAGTAGCTAAATCTACAAAACCCAGATCTCAGTTTTTCATCCCTAAATTTTAGGAAAACTACTATTTTTAGAAAAAATTTAAAATTAGTAACGTTTTTTGGGTTTTTTTGGGTTTCTTTGGAAATCGATACTAGCAAAACTTTCTAAAAATAGAAAGTTGGTCCGTTAGGTTTTAAACTGATTTTGATTGGCTCAAATTACATCCATATCAGGCTGGTGCAGTCAGAATCTCAAAATAATCAGTTTTGCCCTACTGGGTCTATTTTGCTTTTTCAAAAGCATATCTGGAGCTCCAAGGTCATCAATGGAGGTCAGTCAGCTACTAGGTGTCAAATTCAACATTCAAAGCATTCAACAAAAGGCAAGTTGGTGGACGAGCACGAAGAACGAAGAAGTTGAAAAATGATGAAAATTTTCTAACACTACTAGACTTGGGCGCCCCAGGTGAAGAAGGGCACCCATCTTTTTAGGGCATCAGATGACAAAATCAGGGTTTGAACTTCCAGTCAAATTTGCTCAGTTCTCTGCCAGCTTCGCAGTGAGTTCAACGATGTAGTCATCAGGCGATCCAGTCATCTGGAATTCAGCATTGAACAGAAGGTATCCAAATTGATATCAGATTGAGAAAAGTTGAAAATTATTAAAAATTGACTAAGTTTGGATAAAGTGAGTGCCCCTGGTGAAGAAGGGCGCCCAACTTTTTGAAGGGACAAAACCAATAATTAGGGTTCAAGAATGTGCTCGATCTCTTCAGTATTCAGCCAGCTTCGACGTGCCTGTCTTCGTCAGATCATCCGACTGCTCAATCTCCAACAAATTTAGATCGAAGTTAAAAGTACAGAATGAAGGTTTCCAAACTGGAAGAAGAAAATCAGTCAAAATGCCTAAGTCTGGTGAGTTTGGGCGCCCCTGGTGAAGAAGGGCGCCCAAGTTTTCAAGAGCTTAAACAGAGGAATTTGGAGAAGTGTATCTGACGTGATTTCTTCACAGTTGATCCAGCCCTCCAATGAGATATCCAGCACGTCAATTGGATGTTGCAGTCGCAAGATACAAAGCACTGAACAGGGAGTTTGACGAAGGCCAAGAACAAAGATTCAAAAGCAAACAGAAAAAATTAAGAAAAAAATCTAAGTCTGGTGAACTTGGGCGCCCCTAGCCAAGATGGGGGCCCAAACTTTTGAGGGGTTGAAATTCACTTTTTGACAAATTTCATACTAGAAGACCCCTCCTAATATCTTGTCAGCTTCGGGATGAGCACAATAGGCAAGCAATCCGACGCTCGAGTCACCAGATTCGACAAGATCATCTATAGAAGAGGAGCTAAAGAAGAAATTTGAAGATCATAAAAATGGCTAACACTGTGAAAGTTCAGAGCCCTTGGAAGGAAAAGGCTCCCATGAATTTGAAGGCCGAGATCAAGTTTTTAGCTAGAGACTCCTCTAGAACATCCTTCTTAGAATCAGTTTGGCTTTGTGATGGATCTTTCAGCTCGCCTGTCGGATCAGTCTGCAAAACGGAAATTAGAGGCGAAGTTGGGGGTCAAAATGACAGAAAGTTGAAAATGCCAAAAAATTGACTAACACTGGATGAAGTGGGCGCCCCTGGTGAAGAAGGGTGCCCAACTTCTCATGCCTTAGAAAATTTTTCAAAATTGCAAGTGAAGGATGGCGTCCAAGTTCAATGAAACTAAGATTTTAGGGTTTTTGAAACAAAAGCAAAAGAAAGCAAAACCTAATTCAATCCCTAAAGTCTATTTAACATATTTCTTTCATGTAATTTTCATTATTTTTGCAGGTAGCATTCAGAGAAGAAAGTTGGAGCAGCAAGTTTGAAGAATTTTCATGATTCAAGAATTCATATTTGTTGGTTTTGCATCAGATTTTTCAAATCAGCTAGCATAAACCCTTGCTTTTTCAAACTTTTTCTTCCAAAAGATAAGATTTTTCAAAGAGAAGGCCGAGGTTTTCAAATTTTCAATCATCTGGGTCTTTTTACTTCGTTCTTCTAAAGAAATTTTCAAGAACTTCATCAAGTTGCAGCAGCTGCTTTTATTTTGCATGTCAGGGAAATCCTCAGTGCATTCAATTTTCAACCATCTGGGTCCTCTCCAATCAGTTTTCTGAAGAAAACCCATATCACAGCTTTTTTTTAAGAAAGTTCAAATTCTATGGTTGGCTGCTTTTTCGATCAGCCATCAGGGTTTTGCAAATCTAATCAACTAGGTTCTTTTCTAATCATATTTTGAACAAAACCCAGATGCCAGCTTTTTTAGCAAAAATTTGAAGAAATTAGGTTTTGCTGCTTTTTCAGGGAAAATTCAAAATTTTCAAAAAACAGATGATCTAGGTTGTCTTGCATCGAAATTCTGATCAAAACCCATATCTCAGAATAATTTTCAAAAAATTCGTCCGTTGGAGCAAGAAAATTAGCATTCTAAAAATAGAAATTGCTCAGAACTTGTCAGAACATAGGCGAGTTTACAGTTATTCTTCAAGTTTTATGAAATGGAGTACACTCCTAATGTTTTCAAGTCTGAATCAGCTCTCTATCATGACTACATCAAAACAGCTGAGACAGATTTGCATCATATCAAGCCGACGTTCGATCTACATGCTTTGGAGAGAGCAGGCAACACTTCAATCAGGAACCTAGGACACTCTGGACTCCTCGCAGCAGTGTCCATTCCTTTATCAGTTCAAAGTCTTGAATTCGTAATTGCTTGCATCAAGCATTACAACCCGGTCACTAGGGAGATCCAATTAGCTGATGGCAGATTGATTTGCAATCTGAAGCTTGATGTGATCGAGAAGTGCTTTTCCATTCCCCCTTTGGCCCGAAAGCGTCACTATCTCAAAGGGTGAATGTGAAAGGATATGGGAGATGCACAAAGATAAATATAGTAAGAAGATTGCACAAAGATGTATGAAGGAGAAACATAGAACATTGCCTAAGAACATCGGGCGAGAAGAATTCAAAGACGAGATTGCCATCATCACCACCTTGCTCAACAGGGTCATTGGCTCGGAGGATGCTACCAAGTTTCAGCCTTGGATGTTTTATGCCATACCCCACATCATGAAGAAGACTGAATTCTATGATTGGCCTACCTTGATCAGTGACAACGTACATCAGCAAATAACAGAATACTTCCAGTTTCATGTATTCCACATGGTGTCGTACTTAGTCTACCTAGTGGCCTATCAAGGTCAATTCAGAGGGTTGAATACCGAGGGATCTTTTCTCATGCAGCATATATACAATTACTATCGCCAGTTGGAATTCACGAAATCGCTGCATCACTACAAGAGAGTGAACGAGACTTTTCTGATGTACACAGTGCGGGACTTGGACAATGAACTACACGTCCGTATCTCTTCAATTGCCAGGGCAGCGATGGCGGAGTGGGCAGATTGGTTTATTCAGTTTCCTACTTTCACCTATCTCCGAGTCTATGGCTATTCAGGTGCCCCGCTCATGTTACCAAGGTACCCGTCGGATGAGGTCGTCTTCATGGAATTCTTAAGGCAAGCCCACGATGTTCACACAGTGTTGAGGATCAAAAAGAAACCCTCCCTCCAGTTTCCATTAGGGATGGGAATTTATACATGCAGGACTGCTGCAGATGCTAAGACAATGGCAGATGAGTTAGATAAACTCGGTCTCAAGCCTTACAGCGAAAGACGATCATTTGATCTTCATGGTGTCTACACTGGCCAACTTGAAAAGAACTATGCTCATATATCTGCCCTTGAAGATTTTTGGGCTAATTGTACAGATGAGTTCAAGGTGCGGAGGTTTAGTTACGGCAGACTCACTCTCCATCAAATGAAAGACTGCTTGAATGAAGATATAGAAGGGTTATCAAATGATGACGAGGATGTGCTTCTCCCTATGTATACTCAGAAGCGAATCGAAGATCAACCTCTTCCACAGGTTAACTGGGCTAATAAGGAATCCCTTTCAGTTGAAGACAGGACAAGACAAGTCTTTGAGCATAGCAAGGTTTTCCTAATCCTTAAAAGGAAAAACTCCATTCCAGTAGCAGAGTCGCCGAGGACAATTCCCTCTTCCTCCAGAGCACAGTCAAAAGGGAAGGGAAAAAGTCAATCTCAAGAAGGCGTCAAAGGTAGTAGATCAAGTAAAAATGTAAGAAGGTTAGACTTCTCAAGGATAGTCATACAGGAGCAGCCTACAGCTGAAACAAAAGCTCCTCTTGACAAGCCTGTACCTCAGAAAGAAGCAGAGGAGCCGCCTTCAACACATGTCTCAGTACCTTTGACAGGGTCATCACCGATTCACATCGACCTTGATATTGAAGATGACGAGGAAATTGTAGTTGTACCTCCTAGGGAAGTTAGTAAAGATACTACCATATCTTCGCTTGAGAACTCCTTGGGAAGGGTAAGAAGAAAGCCTTCATATCAGGTAAATTTTGATGATCTTGACGCCATTTATCAGGAACCTCCTAAGAAGAAGGCAAAGAAATAGGTTCACTTTGATAGGAATCCTGATGGTGAGATAGTCATGGAGACTGCATTGCCCCCAGAAGACAAGAATAGGGATGAGGTGAACATGGATGACTTCGTCATGGTCAAGGCTAATCTTGGTAGAAATACCAGACATGCAGATTTGAGTCTCTTCAGAGTTGTGTCTGAAAACCTTTAGGAAAGAGTACTCAAGGATGGAGAAGACAAGGCAGCCCTCAAGGCCAAAAATCAGCAACTCAAGCTTTTCATTTCTAACCTTGTCCATGGTTTTTCACAAGCAACCCAGTTGCTGCCCTAGGTTTTAGAGACACCAGCTGATCACTAGCAATTGAGACAATTGGTCATTTGTGGGAAAGAAACTTAGGAGTGGATCGAGAGTTTCATTGTCAGAGGAAGGGAAATCTTGGCACAAATGTTCTAGTTGAGAGAAAACGCTCATAAGCTACGTCAAGGTGTCCAAGGATTTGAACAAACACTGGCTGAAGTAAGACCAAGGCATGAGATCATCATTGTTGATTTAGACACAGCCTATGGTTCAGCAGTTTCCAAAGAACACAAGAGACAGATCCTTGCTTGGAGAGAGTGTCATGTTTTCAAAGTTAAAACCTATGAGGATATCTGAGGAGTTCGTTGCCTATAGACAAAGGGTAATCGAAGCTCTTCTCTTCATCAGTGAGTTTGTCATAGAGATACCTTCACAGTACAGTCTTGAAGATGGATCCTACGTAGGGCTTGATGAAGTACAAACTCAATTCCAGAATATTGTTCGCAGTTGCAATCCAGTTGGCGGAAGGATAGGTCATGTTTCGATGATGTCAGCAAAGTTCGAGAAAGCGTCTAATGAGGTTGAAGATTTCCTTAGGTCAGTTGCAAATGCTGAAGATATTCTAGAAAAGCGGTGTTTTGCTATTGATAGCATAGATGCACCGAACCGGAACACAATTTCTAACTTCCTAGCGGATGTGATCGAGCTTTAAAGCAGCTTTCTTCTAGAAGCTTTCTTTCCCGCTTTCTTTCTATTCTTGGAATAAATCTTATCCATTCTTTGAGAAGAGAAAGAAGATAAAATGTAATAGTTGGCAGTCCCTGCTTTTTCTGCTTTCTTAGGTGTTAGTTGTTATCTTCTTTCTAGATTTAGTAATAAAGCTTGCTTGCTGAGCAAGCCCTAGATTGTGAAAGCAAGGAGATTTTAGGGTTCCCTACTCCTCTACTCATCTATAAATTAGAGCCTTTTCTCATTAGTTTTTCTTAACCGTGCTAGTGAGAACAAAACGCTGAGCCTATTGTGCCTTCTATTTGTTACTCAAGTATTGTTCAATTGTGTTGTGATAGCAAATTGTCGAGCCTCTTTAGCCAACAAGGAGTTAGTGTGATTGTTGTTTCTATTGTGTAAGAATAAGATTGCAAGCCTCTTTAGCTGCAATTTCTTGTTCAAGGCATGTTAGAAGTGAATCTTGTTCCATAAATTTGAGTAATGAAATCATGAGCCTCCTTTGCCTTGGTCCTAAATCTGAAATTTCCGTTATTTATGTTCTACTTTTATGATCTAGATTTCAGCTTACATTGAAGTGTGTAGATGTTTGTTGGAATAGAGTTTATCGAAGTATTTTGTCAGAGAATCAACCTTGTTAATTTCTAGCTTCTCTTGCTCTGCTATTACTTGAGAAGTAGGAACGTCTTTAGTTTAAGTTAGTCATAGTTGAACTTCTTATATCAGAAAATCTCAGTTGCGGTGTTTGTGTTTAATAAACCTTGTGCTCTAAGCTAATCAAAAAGATAGGCAACTTAGTTTTAGTTTACTTTCTTTCAAACACCATCAGCAAGAGGGAGCTTCCCCTCCTAATTTGAAGAGCAGTTTATTTATGCATAGTTGTCCGTTTCAAATACGCATTCCAGAGGTGCGAATTTAAACGCCAACAATATTTAATTAATTTAATAATAAAAGTGACTTAAGTGACTCAAAATAAAATAATAAATCATAAAGTCACTTGAGGAATAAAATAATATTTCTTCTAGAAGCTTCTTGAAAAGGGATTGAGAAATCTATTTAAGAAGTTGTTGGCTAATCATTTCAGCACACTTGATTTGGCATTTACTTTTTCATTACTTGCGTGGTAAGTTGTTGAAGCTAAATGCTTAGCATTCGCTCGAGGGTTTGAAGACGCTAGAGTGCCAGGTTCGGTTGTGAAAAATCAACCCTACCTGGAGTTGAGAGGAGGAGATACTTCAGTCTTCTTCATTGTGCAAATTGTAATGTCCCCTTCTCAGCAGTGATCAGTGCAAGTGACTGTTAGCCTATTCCGGAGACCTGTAGGCTAGCCAGAAGTTGAAATTAGGGTTTCCAATCTTCTAGGAGGTTGGTTTTGCATTTTCTACGGTTTGCACTTAGAGTTGTGGATTTTGGATAGTGGATTCTTTCTGGTTTTTCAGAGAGCTTCACAATGGTATCGCATGCACTTTGATCCAAGCAACTTTCTGAATTTACTATTTTTAGTAAATTCTATTTTTGGCAATGGTCCAGTTGGCATCAACTTAGCAGGCTTTCCCCTTCAGGCAGTTTAGTGGGTAATGTTGATTTTGGCTCTTTGGTGCATATTTGGAGAGATAAATTATTTTAATTAAAAAATGTTGTATTTTCACTTTAACCCCTTGGCCTAGCTTCTTGACTTCAAGTTGTGTTTAAAACGGGGACTTTAAGGGGTGGACGCCTCATGTGGTGTTTTATTAATATTCAAAGGTTGAAAATATGACTTGAGAAGGGGACGCCAACTTTGGAGGAGAGGATTATTTTATTTAAGAAAATATTTCATTCTTGAAATGGGACACCAACCTTGGAGGAGGAGTGAGTCAACTTGAAATTTGAATGGTTTTGTCTTTTTGTGTTTGGGCGCCACCTTCTAGAGACTCCTGGAGATTCCTCACAAAGTTATAAAAGGAGGCTCATGTTCTTCATTTGGATCTCCATGGAAAATATATCATTATGTTGCCGAAATGGTGAGTGAGTTGCTTCGAAAAATGCGTACCTCCTAGCTTGGCTTAGCTTCTTGCTTGGAAGATAGCAAATAGTTAAGATATTGGTTGGTCTTCATCTTTGAGAGCAGATTGAGCATTGTAATGGAGTTTTCTCATGTTTTTGACAGTTTTGTGTTGCTAGTTGCAATCATGGCTAAATAACATTTTTGCTTGCAGGAGTCTAGGTGATTTTAGTTTCATTATGGGTAGTTGATAGATGAGTTTTGTTGGTTGGGGCGCCCCTTTGTGCCAAGTATCAGATTTTAATATCAAGTGTGTGAATTTTAAGCAAAAAATTGCCCTTCCTTGAGGGTCGTACCTTTCTGGAGCTGCATTGGGATTTGTGCAAAATAAATTAAAGTTGTTTGTTGAAGTTTTGTCATTGGGATTTGAGCGCATCATTGCTAGAAGCATTTGCATTTTATTTCAGGTCATTTGAGTGAGTTTGGAGTGAGCTCTTTGCATTTTTGTGAGTTCTCTAGTTGTTGGTCTGCATTTTAATGTTGTTGGTCTGTCAAAAATCAGATTATAGAAGTTTGTCTTTAGGGTGGAGTTTTGTGAGGATTGAGTCATTTGATGATAGGAGAGACTTAATCAATAATTGCAGCTTTGAGACATTTCACTTTTAATGTTATTGGCAGGACTCTTTCATATCATAAGGTTGAATAGTAGTATTGTCGGCTATTTCCATTTCTTGCTAAGTATCATTGTAATTCCCACGATTGTGGATGAGACTGGTCATGGCTCAGTCTTCATTGTACTGCATTAATATCCTTAGCACAATATGTTAGCACCTCACCCATCTCAGGTCTTGAATGCACATTGTTGGTGTTGAGTTACTTTCAGCATTGCATTATTTCAATAGATCCTCCGCCATATGGTAGCACCTTACCCACCTCGGGTTTGGAGAGCACATTCTTGTCGTTGAGTTATTCTCAGCATTTGCATCCTCTCAATAGTTCCTCCACCATATGGTAGCACCATACCCAGCCTGGGTTTGGAGAGCACATTCTTGGTGTTGAGTTTTCTTCAGTATTGTATTACTTTCGGTTGCATTCTAACGACCCTCGACGCCATATGATAACACCATTCTTATCCTAAGTTTGTGTGTGCATTCTTGGCGTAGAGTTACTTTCCAGCAGAGTTTGGTTTTGGGCTAACCTTAATGGGTGAATGTTGTGATTGCTTGATCATTGCAAAAATAAAATAAAAAATTGGTTGGCTCACTACAGTGGTATTAGAGCCATGATCCTGCTATCTTGTTTCCATCAGTGATCAGATGACAGATGAGTGACAGAGTCCACAGATACTACACCAAAAGTCAAGCCAAGCAGTTTCAGTTTCCACCTACACCAAAGGCAGATACATTTTCAGGAGTCTTCAAAGAAGCAGGAAAAGCAGTTGACACTGGTGAAAAAGTTGAAACCATGTCAGAAAGTCTTAAGCAGACCATGGATGAAAGAAATGCTATGATGGAGAAGAAGTTTGATGGAATGATAGACATGATGTCTCGCTTGCTTTCAAGAATGGATCAGCAAGCTGCTCAAAATCAGAACCCACAACAAAATAATGCTACAGGAGAAAATAGTGGAGTGAATGGGAACAATGGCAATGGGAGAAACAGAACCATCGGCCAACATTAGGCCACCTCTAGAGGATTAGCCTCTAGGCCACTATTCCCTACTTTCACTTTGAGGGAAGAACCACAAGTGGAGGCCGCCCCAAACATCGCTGATGATGCAAGACAGGCTTACATGGAGTACGCCACCTTACCTCCAGATCTTAGAGACCAATGGTCCTTTGATCAATTCATGAACCACAGAAGCAGAAGAAATGGTGGAAGAGCTGATATCTGTGCTTCGGTGGCTCCTAGAATTGACTATCAACAAGCCCTTGGGAAAGTGACTTTGGCTCACTTCAATGGAAGTGATAAGTGTTCTGCAAGGTCGTGGGCCTATGCCCGAAGAAGATGCCATAAAGTATGCAACTTTGCATTTGGAGGGAGCTTCCAGTGAGTGGTGGTACCATGGCTTGGTTACTCTTGGCCACAACCTCCTTCGAACCTATGATGAGTTCACCAACAAGTTGATTGAGAGGTTCGATACTAAGGATCCAAAGGTGAATTTTTGTGAGCTTGCACAACTAAAAAAACATGGGTCATTGGAGGCATATGTTGTTGATTTTCAAAGAATTTCTGTGATGGTGCCCAACATCACAGAAATAAGATTAGTTGTGTTGTTTTCCGAAGGATTGATAGAACCATTGAAGGGGTGGGTAAAAGCATTTGACCCACCAAGCTTGGAAGAAGCCATTAAGAAAGCTAGAAGTATGGAGTTGGCTGCCTCTAGGCCAAAATTTCAGCCCAAGTCTCTTTTTCATAAGAAGGATAAGAAGCATTTTTCAAACTAGCAAAAGAAGTTTCAACCAAAGATGTCTGATGAGCTGCATGAACAACTTAGAAAAGATGGAGTTTGTTGCACTTGCCGTGAGCCTTGGTCCAAGGGTCACCAATGCTATGGAAAGGGAAAAGCTTAACATATGGAGGCCTATTTTGATTATGAATCAAAATCTGATATGTTTGAACAACAGACTTATTTTGAGGACAGCGAAGAGGAAAAAGCTCCAGAAGAGTCCGAACATGAGCAAGGAGTTGGGGGCCCCATTGCCCAACTCACTAGTTTCCAAAAAAACGAATCTTTCAAGGTTCGTGGGATGATTGGGAAGCATTGAATTGTTGCATTGATAGACACTAGAGCAACACATAACTTCATAGATGAAAGGGTGGTTGCAAAGAAAGGATTGCAAACTAAAGAACTTGAAGGCTTCAAGGTCATGGTAGCAAATGGGTTCCAAATCACTTGCAATCAAAAGGTTGCTAAAATTTCTTTGCATTTGGGCAACCATGAGGTCAATGATGACTTCTATGTTGTAAGTATTGGAGATACGGATGCTATTCTTGGCATTCAATGGTTGCGTTCACTTGGAGAAATCTCCCTAAAGCTGCAAACAATGGAGCTCAAATTTCAATCTGATGGAAAGAAGGTGGTGTTAAGAGGAATGTTTAATGGTGGTCCTTAGATTGTGTCATTCAAAAGAATGAAGAGGCTGATTTGACATGACCAAGTTGAGTGGGCTGCTGAATGTATGGTACTTCCATGTAATGTCCCATTTTCATGAGCGATGGAGTTTAGAGGAATTAGCCTATTCCTGATCCTCGTAGGCTAATGGAGCTTGATAAGAGGGTCGTTTGGCAGATACCCAGTTGATTGGTTGGCTCGTTTCGTAATTCAATTTACATATGGAGGTGTTCTAATGATTTCTTGATATGTTTCTATTTTTAGAAACCTCATGTTATAAAGTAATGTTATGTTTGCACTTTATGTTATGAATAATTATTTTATTATAAAGTGCAAAATAATAAAATAATAAAATAATATTATTCCTTCTAGAAGGTGACTTGGGAAAGTTCTAGAAGGAGGCCAACTTCTTGAGGAAAAAGTATAAATAGACATTATGGGCTTCATTCTCATCATCCAGATTTGTTGTTGATGATGTTGATGTTTGATGGTTGTGGAGCCTAGGGTTTCTGCAGTTGTCTTTGGCCATTGAGAACGAAAACTCTCAATTGGTATGCAATTTTGAGGGTGTGAAATATCACTTGAATTATTGCAAAGTTGAGAAAGTTACTTCAGACTTTCTATTTGAGCTTCATGGTAAAACTTTGTGGCCTTTGGCCAAGTTTTTGTATGGTTTGATTTGGAGCATTGCTGGAGACAATTTGTAATTGAAGTCTTCATTCTTTGGAGGTCGATTTGCATTGTGCATACTCAGATTTAGATATCAGTCCATCCAGATTCTCATGGCAGTGTATTGAGTCCAACGATTTCATTCATTGAAGCCTTTATGTGCATCGATTCTCTTCTTTCATTGGGGCGCACCATTTGTGGAAGCCTAGTGTTGGTTTGTGGTGATTGGAAGGTGCATTTGGAGGCATTTCGGTGCCCCTGTTATCAGATTACAGTCACAGTTGCTGCAGACAAGGATACCACGTTTTTGTTCATAGAGGTTCCTAGAGCCATCGACTTCATGCTCTAAAGGTGGCGCTTGGTTCACAAAGGAGTGGAGATCATTTTAGGTGCTTGTGTTGGCACTTGGAGGCAGCCAATAATTTATTAAAAATTATCTTCTCCAAAACAGGGGCGGCAGCTAGAGAGCCACGATTTGGGCACTTGAGGAGGTTATTTTCTGTGGAGTTGCATTGCAATTCACCTACTCTCTAAGGCGACTTCATATACCAGGTTTTATGTATATTTTCATAGTTGCATATCACTATAGAGTGCTGTTGTAAATGTCATTCCATATCAGACCTATCATTCATGAATGTAATGCCTAGATACATCATTCATTGTTGTATTTCTCGCTGTCTTAATCAGCAATCCATGGCTTTAGTTGTATTTAATCATGCATGTGATTAGCGTATTGCTGTAGAGGAGTATTGAAGTCAGATTTTAGTATTGCATTTAGTTTTCATTGGCAGCTATAGGTGCATATTCCTTTACCAGCAATCATCATATTTTGATATCTTTGTAAATGCCAAGAGTCTTGGCTAACTTAGTATGAACATTGTATTGGATACTACTACTCAATCAAGGAGATACAATTGCTGGTCATTAATAGTTGTCTTTGAGCATTATTATATCATTTATTATCAGCTAGTTAGTTTGCATACCAACTGTTTGTAAAAATACCAGTTGGCTGCAGATGATCATTTTTCATGATTAGAACTCATATATGCATTCAATATTGCCAAAATAAGTTGCACATTCATGTTAGTCAATTTAGAGTCATTTGTAAACATTCTCATTGATGCTAATTGAAGAAAAGAGTCATTAAAGCAAACTGAAATGTTATATCAGTCATATGACCCTTGTATGCAAAGTGTTTGACGAAATTTTCCAAGGCCAAAAATTAGAAGTTTGGATCAGATTTGAGCAGGGTCATTACAGTGGTATCAGAGCCATTGTCCTGCCATCCTGTTGGGTGAGTTTCAACTGTAGTTCAGTGAACAACATGGCTAATCCTTGGAAGCAGTTAAATGCTATGACGGAAAAATTGGAGAAGCTTATGCAAAGTTAGGAAAAGAAGGTTGAATGGCTTTGACACCCTGCAACCATAGACAGAATTATGAATTCCATTTCCAAGAAGTCTACATCACAAAATGAAAGGAAGGAAGAACAAGAGGTCTCTACAAGTGAGGTATCTATAGACCTCTACAATGAGTTTTCAGCGGTTAGTGACCAACATACAGCTGATCACATGGAGAATAAAAATCAGACCAGCATATTGGAAGAAGATGGGCACATGACACTTCTGGATGACTTCAAGGTTGAAGAGGAACAAGTAATGTTTGAGGACAAATCAATTGCTTTGGAGCAGCCACTTGAGGATATGGTTTCTTGTGATGCTTCAATAGGTGAGTTTAGCATTGCTTCTTTCTCTCATGATAGTAGTTCAATGAATGTTGTTCATTCATATGGAAGTCTATTGGAGGCACAAGATGTTAAGGAGGATGTGGAATTTGATCCTCTACTTAGTGGAGCAGCCACTAGGGTTTTTTTTTTCACATAATGAAGAAGGTATTTTACAATGGCATGATGTCATCACAGATTGGTTTGAGGACAGCAGCATGGTGCCTCATCATTTTCATGAAAAAGAAGCTTGTGATCATGAACAAACAAGTGATATGATATCATCTTTTGATGGCAGCCCTACACCCATTGGTGGATATGAAGATATCAAGCATATGGGGACTGATTTTGTGTACTATGGCATTGAAGAGATTAGAAGGTCTGAAATGATGAATGAAGAGTGGAGAAAGAAGGCTAAGGAGGCTAGATTAGTGGCTGCAAATGCAAGGAAACATCTTCAAGATGTGAAAGAAAAAAGTCAATCTCTCCATCTTCGCAAGACAAAAAGGAATAGACAACATTGGAAGACTCCTCATTCAAATGAAGGATAATTCTGCCCTATGTTCTAATGTTAGTGATGAAGATGATAAGCTTGGTCAATTGAAGGACTTGGTACAATTTGAGGTTTCTTCATGTTGTGTGGAGGTTGATCATTCTTTTGTGGAGGATGATGTTGTTGGTGATGACACTCTTAGTGGATCAGCCACTCAAGAGTTGTTCTTGGAGGGTAATGAAGGTATCCACAACTCATCTTTGGATTTGTTACCTATGTCATATGATAGGGCAGCTATCTACTTGTTGGTTGGTGACTTGATCTTTTTAGATTCTTCATTGATCGATGGCTGTCTTACTTGGGTTTTCATTGCACATTCATATTTGGCATGGTTTACATCAGCTATTGAGTTGGATCAGCAGGTTGTGCTTGTGCTTGTGCTACAAGAGTTGTTTGGTGATGTTTGGGACATTACACAGATCTTCACTTGGAATCCAGGTGGAGGAGATTTGTACTTGTTGCTGAGATTGCTTGGGGACAAGCAATTTCAGGGAGGGTGGACTGTAATGTCCCCTTTTCATGAGCGATGGAGTTTAGAGGAATTAGCCCATTCTTGATCCTCGTAGGCTAATGGAGCTTGATAAGAGGGTCGTTTGGTAGATACCCAGTTGATTGGTTGGCTCGTTTCGTGATTCAGTTTACATATGGAGGTGTTCTAATGATTTCTTGATATGTTTCTATTTTTAGAAACCTCATGTTATAAAGTAATGTTATGTTTGCACTTTATGTTATGAATAATTATTTTATTATAAAGTGCAAAATAATAAAATAATATTATTCCTTCTAGAAGGTGACTTGGGAAAGTTCTAGGAGGAGGCCAACTTCTTGAGGAAAAAGTATAAATAGACATCATGGGCTTTATTCTCATCATCCAGATTTGTTGTTGTTGATGTTGATGTTTGATGGTTGTGGAGCCTTGGGTTTCTACAGTTGTCTTTGGCCATTGAGAACGAAAACTCTCAATTGGTACGCAATTTTGAGGGTGTGAAATATCACTTGAATTATTGCAAAGTTGAGAAAGTTACTTCAGACTTTCTATTTGAGCTTCATGGTAAAACTTTGTGGCCTTTGGCCAATTTTTTGTATGGTTTGATTTGGAGCATGGCTGGAGACAATTTGTAATTGAAGTTTTCATTCTTTGGAGGTCGAGTTGCATTGTGCATACTCAGATTTAGATATCAGTCCACCCAGATTCTCATGGCAGTGTATTGAGTCCAATGATTTCATTCATTGAAGCCCTTATGTGCATCGATTCTCTTCTTTCATTGGGGTGCACCATTTGTGGAAGCCTTGTGTTGGTTTGTGGTGATTGGAAGGTGCATTTGGAGGCATTTCGGTGCCCCTATTATTAGATTACAATCACAGTTGCTGCAGACAAGGATACCACGTTTTTGTTCATAGAGGTTCCTAGAGCCATCGACTTCATGCTCTAAAGGTGGCGCTTGGTTCACAAAGGAGTGGAGATCATTTTAGGTGCTTGTGTTGGCACTTGGAGGCAGCCAATAATTTATTAAAAATTATCTTCTCCAAAACAGGGGCAGCAGCTAGAGAGCCACGATTTGGGCACTTGAGGAGGTTATTTTCTGTGGAGTTGCATTGCAATTCACCTACTCTCTAAGGCGACTTCATATACCAGGTTTTATGTATATTTTCATAGTTGCATATCACTATAGAGTGCTGTTGTAAATGTCATTCCATATCAGACCTATCATTCATGAATGTAATGCCTAGATACATCATTCATTGTTGTATTTCTCGCTGTCTTAATCAGCAATCCATGGCTTTAGTTGTATTTAATCATGCATGTGATTAGTGTACTGCTGTAGGGGAGTATTGAAGTCAGATTTTAGTATTGCATTTAGTTTTCATTGGCAGCTGTAGGTGCATATTCCTTTACCAGCAATCATCATATTTTGATATCTTTGTAAATGCCAAGAGTCTTGGCTAACTTAGTATGAACATTGTATTGGATACTACTTCTCAATCAAGGAGATACAATTGCTGGTCATTAATAGTTGTCTTTGAGCATTATTATATCATTTATTATCAGCTAGTTAGTTTGCATACTAACTGTTTGTAAAAATACCAGTTGGTTGTAGGTGATCATTTTTCATGATTAGAACTCATATATGCATTCAATATTGCCAAAATAAGTTGCACATTCATGTTAGTCAATTTAGAGTCATTTGTAAACATTCTCATTGATGCTAATTGAAGAAAAGAGTCATTAAAGCAAATTGAAATGTTATATCAGTCATATGACCCTTGTATGCAAAGTGTTTGACGAAATTTTCCAAGGCCAAAAATTAGAAGTTTGGATCAGATTTGAGCAGGGTCATTAAATTCTAGCTAGTCCAGTTGAAACAAAGAGAGTCTATCCTCCTGATATCCAGTCTTTGCTCACCAAAAAAAGTAAGGTGTTTGTTGATCTACCTCCTGGGCCACCTCCTGATAGTGGAACAGAGCATGTCATGAAGCTCAAAGATGGGGCCAAGCCAATTATCACAACGCCCTACAAATATCCAAAGAAGCAGAAAGATGAAATTGAGAAGAACATAAGAGAAATCTTGGAGTTGGGCTTCATTCATCCTAGCAAAAGCCTGTTTGCTTCAAGAGTTGTTCTTGTGAAGAAAAAAGATGGCACCATCCACATGTGCATGGATTATCATGCTTTGAATCAAAGCACCATCAAGAACCGTTACCTCATTCCAAGAATTGATAAGCTCATTAATGAGCTACATCGAGCCAAGTTCTTTTCAAAGATTGACTTGAGATTGGGCTACTATCAGATTCGGATGAGGGGATTAGATATTGAGAAGACGGCATTCTGATGCCATTATGGTCATTTTGAGTTCGTAGTCATGCCATTTGGGTTGACTAATGCTCCCGCCACTTTCCAATCTTGCATGAACTAAATTTTTCAGAAGTAGTTGAGGAAGTTTGTGTTAGTCTTTTTTGATGATATTCTCATTTTTAGCAAGACATGGGAAGAGCATTTCAAGCACTTGGAGGAAGTGCTTAGCATCCTTGAGTTTGAAAGCTTGTTTGCCAAAGAGTCCAAATGCGAATTTGGAATGAAGGAGTTGCTCTACCTTGGCCACATAATCAGTGTTGAAGGAGTGAAAATTGATCCAGAAAAGATCAAGGCCATAGTTGATTGGCCACCTCCAGAAAATGTGACTCACTTGAAGGGGTTTTGGGGTCTTTGTGGCTTCTACAAAAGGTTCGTAAAGGGCTCCTCCCAATCTATTGCCCTTCACTGATCTCATTAAGAAGGGAGCCTTTGAATGGTCAGAAAAAGCACAAGTTGTCTTTGATAAATTCAAGAAGGTTATGAGTTCCTGTCCAGTTCTTGCTCTTCCTGATTTTTCCAAACCTTTAGAGCTGCAATGTGATGCATCAGAAGGAGTAGGTGTTGTTTTGATGCAAGAAAAATACCCCATTGTGTTTGAAAGCAGAAAGTTAAGAGGTCCTAAAAAGTCATACTCCATCTATGACAAGGAAATGCTTGCAATCGTGCATGCATTGGCCAATTTTCGATAGTATTTGGTGGGAAGCAAGTTCGTTGTCAAGACTGAGCATAATAGCCTCAAGCACTTCATGCATCAGAAGGACTTGAACGAAAGGAAACAAAAATGGGTGAGTAAGCATCAAGCTTACGACTTTGACATTGAGTATGTCAAAGGAAAAAACAACATTGTGGAGATGCTCTATCTCGGAGGCCTCATTTGAGCTCATTATGTGAGCTTACTGCTGATTGGAAGGAGATGTTGCTTGCTGCTTATGCCAAAAATAAGTTCACAAAAAGCACTATGGAGGGTACTTTTCATGATGAACAGTACAAGGTGGTTGATGGCTTGATACTCTAGAAGGAGAGAATCTTTCTAGTACCTAAATCCAAGCTCAAACAGAAGATTTTGAAGACTTGAATGACATTCCACTTGCTAGTCATCAAGGTTATTTCAAGACATATAGGTAGATTCGAGAAATATTTTCTTGGAAAGGGCTGAAAGAGGAGGCCCAACGCTACATCAAGGAGTGTCACACTTGCCAAACGAACAAGAATGAGCATTCTCTTCCAGCTGGTTTGATGCAACCTCTTCCCATTCCCAATAAAAAATGGGAAAGTATATCGATAGACTTTATCATGGGGTTGCAAAAGACTCAAGGCAAAGACTATATCTATGTTGTGGTGGATAGATTAACAAAGTTTTCTCATTTCTTTGCCATTACTAGCTCATTTTCCAACAGCTCAAGTTGCAGATTTGTTTTTTCATGAGGTGTTTAAATTGCATGGGTTGCCGAAAAACATTGTGAGTGATAGGGACAGCAAGTTTCTGAGCACCTTTTGGCAAGAAGCCTTTAGGTTGAGTGGTATAGTGCTTACTCCAAGCACTAGTTATCACCCTCAAACTAATGGACAAACGGAGATTGTAAACAAGTGGTTGGAGGGCTATCTTAGGAACTATGTCTCGGAGCAGCAAAGGGCGTGGGTGAAATGGCTTAACCTAGGAGAGTATTGCTACAATTCATCCTTTCACATGTCCATCCAGATGTCTCCCTGCATGGCTCTCTATGGTTATGAGGCTCCTAGCTTTGCTGATTTGGCGTTTGGTGATAGCAAAGCCCCTCAAGCCAAGGATTTATTGCAGCAAAGTCAAGATATTTTGAAGGCCTTGAAGAACAGTCTTCAAATAGCTCAAAATCAGCAAAAGATGTACGCTGACCAGCAGCATATTGAGCATTCATTTGAGGTTGGAGACATGGTTTACTTTCGACTTTAGCCTTACAGACAGTCTACTCTCAAGAAGAGTGGAGCAGAGAAACTCAAGTCTCATTTCTATGGGCCATTCAAAGTCATCAGGAAGGTTGGAGCAGTGGCTTATGAGTGGGAGCTACCAGTAAGTAGCAAAGTTCACAATGTCTTCCACATGTCTCGCCTCAAGAAAGCGCTTGGACATAATGTTGTGGCTTCACCAAATTTGCCTCCATTGGATGAAGGATAGTTGGTCTTGGTTCCAGAGGAGATCATTGACTTCAGAGAGCGTACTTTGAGGATAAGATCAATCAAGGAATACTTGGTGAAGTGGAAGAACTTGCCTTTGGAGGATGCAACTTGGGAAAACGAGGAGATTTTGCAGCATCCAGACTTGCAATTGCTTGAGGGCAAGCAATCTTGGGGAGGGCGGACCGTAATGTCCCCTTCTCAGTAGTGATCAGTGCAAGTGACCGTTAGCCTATTCCGGAGACCCGTAGGCTAGTCGGAAGTTGAAATTAGGGTTTCCAATCTTCTAGGAGGTTGTCCCTACATTTTCTAGAGTTTGCACTTGGAGTTGTGGATTTTGGATTGCGGATTCTTTCTAAATTTTTAGAGAGCTTCACAATGGTATCGCATGCACTTTGATCTGAGCAACTTTCTAAATATACTATTTTTATTAAATTCTATTTTTGGCAATGGTCCAGTTGGCATCAGCTTAGCAGGCTTTCCTCTTCAAGCAGTTCAATGGGTAATGTTGATTTTGGCTCTTTGGTGCATATTTGGAGAGATAAGTTATTTTAATTAAAAAATGTTATATTTTCACTTTAACCCAATGGCCTAGCTTCTTGACTTCAAATTGTGTTTAAAAAGGGGACTTTAAGGGGTGGACGCCTCATGTGGTGTTTTATTAATATTCAAAGGTTCAAAATATGACTTGAGAAGGGGACGCCAACTTTGGAGGAGAGGATTATTTTATTTAAGAAAATATTTCATTCTTGAAATGGGATGCCAACCTTGGAGGAGTGAGTCAACTTGAAATTTGAATGGTTTTGTCTTCTTGTGTTTGGGCGCCACCTTCTAGAGACTCCTGGAGATTCCTCACAAAGTTATAAAAGGAGGCTTATGTTCTTCATTTGGATCATCCATGAAAAATATATTGTTATGCTGCCGAAATGGTGAATGAGTTGCTTCGAGGAATGCATACCTCCTATCTTGGTTTAGCTTCTTGCTTAGAAGATAGCAACTAGTTAAGATATTGGCTGTTCTTTGTAATAGACCAACCAATTTTTTCCCAATTTTTACAATAAGCACCACAATGCAAAGCACCCGTTAGGGTTAGTCCAGAATAAACCAACAGTTGCAAGTAACTCTTTGCCAAGAATGCGCACTCAATCTCAATATGAGAATGATGCTATCATATGGAAAAAGGGTTGTTAGTACAATATCAAGACTACAACTGAAAGTGTCTCAACGCCAAGGATGTGCTACCCAGTCTAGAATAGAGAGGGGCTACCATATGGCGGAGGTACAAGTACAGTGCAAAATCAAAGCAAATAGGCAGCAAGCCAGCCTCTTCCACTTATTCAGTGGGTAATACAACAAGAAAGAACAATGATTAAGCAAGATAATATTAATAACTGACAGTACTACTGAACAGTCTTACAATAAGATGCTTTCTCTTGCAAATATCACTGTGTCAGATGAGTATCAATGCTGCAAATATGGTATAAGTCTCTCCAATGTTCAATAAACCACTATCTTGAAATATTCAATAAACAACTGAACTTCTGGAAGTCTGATATAAAATCAGCAAGTCTGGAAACACCAACCAGCAGCACAGAATTCCACTGTAAAACTCATAACTCTCTCAAAACCCAACCAAATCACTTGAAATTCGATGCAAACGAAGGCTAGAATGCTAACAAAGAGAAACTGACTGAGAAAAGACTATCAAAATGCAATATTATTTTTTGGCACACTTCCCAAGCAGCCCAAAAAAGTACGGCCTAGGAGAAGGGCGATTTTCCCACATAAAATTGCAGACTTCAAAATAAAATCAGAAAATCTCCAAGAAGGGTCGCCCCTAGTTGGAAATCACTATGGAAAACTACCCAAAATGAAAACTAATTTATTTTTTGAAATATGAATGAAAACTACCTACAGCAATGCAATGCCAGGAACTCCAGAATCTGACAAAATGCTTAAACATCAACTACAAAATGCAAGTAAGCTCAACTACAATGCAAAACAACCTAACTACAATCTAACTCTCAACTAGTTGCTATCTTTCAAGCAAGAAGATGAGCCTTTGCTAGGAGGTATGCTTTCCTCGAAGCGAGTGCCTAAAGTCATTTCAGCAGCATAACAATATGGTAGACAGAAGATAATAACTGAAGGCCCAAGACTCCTTTTTATAGATGTGAGATGTTTCTAGATCCTTCTAGAAGTGGCGCCCCATTCCTCAAGATGCTTTTAGGGTTCTGACCTAACCCTAATCTACTCAAAAGATGGCGTCCTTTTTCACTTGAGCAGTTTTCTTTTAATAAAAATTAATATCACCTCAAGAGTAGGCGTCCCACCTCCAAGGGCAAATATTTAGCCTTAAAACATTATAATTTCTCTGATGAGAAGACCACCCTTGAAGTCCCCCTTTTAAAACAACTTTAAGTTATAATGCCTAGCCAAGGGGTCATAACATTAAATTATAATGTTAAATTATGAAAATAACTTATCTCTCCATAAAAATGTACCAAAATGTCAGAAACATTTGTACCAGCTGAGCCGACTGAAGGAGACCACCAACTGAACTTGAAGTCAACTTGTCTACTGCCAAAAATAGAATTTACTAAAAATAGTAAATTCAGAAAGTTGCTTTGAACGAAGCGCATGCGCCACTGTTGTGAAGCTCTCTGAAAACCCAGAAAGAATCCACAAACCAAATTTATCCACTCCCCAAGCAAACTTCAGAATCCTAGAAAACATCCTCCAAGAAGTTTGGAAACCCTAATTCCAGCCTCCGACTAGCCTATGAGTCTCCGAAATAGGCTATCGGTCCAAAAACAATCACTACAGAATAGGGGACATTACATTCTTCATCTAAGTTGAGAGCAGATTGAGCATTGTAATGGAGTTTTTTCATGTTTTTGACAGTTTTGTGTTGCTGGTTGCAATCATGGCTGAATAATGTTTTTGCTTGCAGGAGTCTAGATGATTTTAATTTCATTCTGGGTAGTTGATAGATGAGTTTTTCTGGTTGGGGCGCCCCTTTGTGCCAAGTATCAGATTTTAATATCAAATGTGTGAATTTTAAGCAAGAAATCACCCTTCCTTGAGGGCCGTACCTTTCCAGAGCTGCATTGGGATTTGTGCAAAATAAATTAAGGTTGTTTGTTGAATTTTTGTCATTGGGATTTGGGCGCCATCATTGCTAGAAGCATTTTCATTTTATTTCAGGTCATTTGAGTGAGTTTGGAGTTCGTTCTTTGCATTTTTGTGAGTTCTCTAGTTGCTGGTCTGCATTTTAATGTTGCTGGTCTGTCAAAAATCAGATTATAGAAGTTTGTCTTTAGGGTGGAGTTTTGTGAGGATTGAGTCATTTGATGATAGGAGAGACTTAATCACTAATTGTATCATTGAGACATTTCATTTTTAATGTTATTGGTAGGACTCTTTCATAGTGTAAGGCTAACAGTAGTACTATCAGCTATTTCCATTTCTTGCTAAGTATCATTGTAATTCCCACGATTGTGGATGAGACTGGTTATCGCTCAATCTTCATTATACTGCATTAAGATCCTCAGCACCATATGTTAGCACCTCACCCATCTCAAGTCTTGAGTGCACATTCTTGGTGTTGAGTTACTTTCAGCATTGCATCATTTCAATAGATCCTCCGCCATATGGTAGCACTTTACCCACCTCGGGTTTGGAGAGCACATTCTTGGCATTGAGTTATTCTCAGCATTTGCATCCTCTCAATAATTCATCCACCATATGGTAGCACCATACCTAGCCTGGGTTTGGAGAGCACATTCTTAGTGTTGAGTTTTCTTTAGTATTGTATTACTTTCGGTTGCATTCTAACGACCCTCGGCGCCATATGACAACACCATTCTCATCCTGAGTTTGTGTGTGCATTCTTGGCATAGAGTTACTTTCCAGCAGAGTTTGGTTTTGGGCTAACCTTAATGGGTGAATGTTGTGATTGCTTGATCATTGCAAAAAAAAAAAAAAAAGATTGGTTGGCTCACCACACAAATTTAGTGGCCTTTGGCCAAATTTGGAGGTAATCGATTTGGGAAGATACAATATTTCTCATATTCGTTTGAAAGAGTTAAGTGCAGTTCATTTTCCATATTGATGGTCTCAGATTTTGGAAGCATTGAATTTCAGTTTATTAGGCCTATCGAATTTATTTATGGTAGTGTTGGATAGTTTATTTTAATTGCTGGGCCGCTTTCCTTAAGGAAGTCGAATATCTCAAAAAAGACAAATTTAATACATGAGATCGGGAGCTGCCTGCTTGGTGGTTCGATTATAGTAGAAGTCCGATTCATCTTTTGAAAGCTTTGAATAAGACAAGAATGTAATCGATTCTTTGATGGAGGATATCGTGGCTTTGAAGAAAAGTCATAGTCTTGATTAAGGCAAAATATATTGTTGACAGATAAAGACAAATTCAAAAGAGACAAAAGGCCCTGCACAAGAAGATGAAGTTAGGAAAAGACGGAGACAAGGGAACTTATTTGCATATCGATTCTGAAGGAATCTATTTGGGATAGACACTCCAAGAGTGGGGAGCTGCTTGGCAGGATATAAAAGTCAGGACAAGACAAAAAGAAAGAGCCGCTATTATATTTCTGTGGAGATACCAAGCTTCCTAGCCACCAAGGATTAGGAGTATAACTGAAGTCGCTGAAAGTTTATCAGGAGCTACTGGCCAAAGACGCAAAAAGCTAATATCTAATTGGTGTTGTCTTTTGGAAGGGAGCATGGATCGAATTCATTTGAAGAAGATGAAATAAAGATTGGAGACGGTGGACATCAGATTTTCACCTTGTATGCGGCATTTGAGAGAAGACGTCATCTGCTGGAAAACCCATCCACAAGCAATCAGATCATGGTGGATACCAGGTTCTACATGCTCTTACATTGCATTTACATTTAGAAGTGCTACCATCACAGCAAACTCGTATAACTGTTACTTCTACATATTGGCATTGATTCCCAGGTTCTGATTTCAATATAAAATCCTGTAAGTAGTTTGCATTAGAATTCTCTCACAGAAAGTTGTACTTGCATTCATCTATTGAGGATGTCCTGCTGTAATGTGTCTAGCAACATTCATATTCAATTTGGAGTCTCCTACTAGTATTGTAATCAGCTTGGAAACTATATGTTTGCAAAATCATATGAAGGTTGGGAACTGCTTGACAACTGTTTGAGATATTGTCATCTTGCTGTGGCTGCATATTTGCATCATCTCATTGCATTAGAAATCAGAATAAATATTGTATTGCTCTCCCATGACCATTTCAGCTATTGGTGGATTGCATTTTTAGTCTTTATGTTCATGAAAACATTATATGCAATCAAAACATCAAAGAGAACAATAAATTGAAAACACTTCCAGCAAAGAAACAGTTGCAGCCAAAGTGTTTGACGAAATGTCCAAGGCCTAAAACTTGAAAATTTACCTCAAGATCAGCAAGGGACATCACATGGCCCCCTTCGAAAAGTCACCTTATTAAAATAACATAAATTAAATTATTTAATTTAACTTTAATAACATAATGTTATTTTAAATAATTACATAGGACCATAATAACACTGAAATATTGATGCCAACCTCACCAAGCTGGATAAACGGAAGCCAAATTTCCCTAACCACACCCTAATAGCTTATGGGAACGACTTAGGCTAACTTTGACAACTGCTGAGAAAAGCTAGGGAGGGACATTACACATATACCGGCTTCATATTTGATTTTGATTGTTGTTGGGGTAAGGTTTGCCAAATCAATATATAGACAAATTTGGATGTACATCCTTGCCTACTTATTTAGAATAGTTGTATGAGCCCAAATGAAAGTTCCTAGAAAATTTCTTACATTCGTAAAGGTAGGCTCCTTCCAATATTCTATTGGTGAATTGTATAATTGAAACCACATTATGATATGGGAAATTATATTCTTTAGTGGATCAAAGTTTGGAATCCATTATTTCATATAAAAAACTACCCCATCCATCATCCAAGGTCTTGATTCAAGGATGCTACTTTTTCTTTGCTAGATTCACATTGAATTAGAAATAGTTCTTTCAATAGTTGTTTCATTGTGACCTTTGACCCCTATTGTGTTGTACCCAAAACCAAATTTTTGCTTCATCAAGGCATTTTGCTTAATAGAGTCTAAACGTTGCTAAAATGATGTCAAGTATAGTTTTTGGGCAATATCAAGCATAGAGTTTTGTCAGTAGTTTGTTAGTCAAAGGCAGTATCCAGCTTTCAAAACCTGAATCTGAGGCTCGTAATGAAGCATTTCACGATGGAGGAGTGTTTCGCAACAACAAAATACGCTTTCGTTTGGTCATTTCAGTGACTAATGCAAAGTTTTCAGTGAATATTTTACGAAGATTTCTAAGGAAAAGGCAAAGTTGCGCCCCTGTAGCTCAGGGGCGCCCTTCTTTTTGAAGGTCAAGATTTTGTTATAAATGCTCATGAATACAGTCAACGTCTTCAAAGTTAGTCTGCCTATCCGACGAGCTAAGCTGTGAATCATTCCAACAATCGAAGCTCCAGTTACAGGCGACAGAAGTTGAAGATCCTGAAGTTGCAGTTTGTAAAAACTTGTCTTTTCTGAGTTTTTGCGCCCCTGTAGCTTGAGGGCGCACTTCTTAAAAGGGGGTCATATCTTGGCATTTCTGATGTTGAATGTGTTCAGCTTCGTCACGATTAGTCTCCCTATTCAGCGAGATATCAAACGTAGTGATCCAAGGTCTGAGTTTCCGGCAGCTGACGTCAGAAGATGAGCTTTTAAGGTCATTTCAAGTCACATGAACTTCTTCAAATAACAAGCTGAACCCTTGTAGCTCAGGGGCGCCCTTCCAAAGGCCCTTCAGATGGCAGTATTTGCAGATGAAGTCTTCCTGACATTTGTGCTACCCTAGTTTGCCTACACGGTGCACCATCCTACCTGTCAATTCAAAATTCCGAGAGGTCGTGATGGCGTTTCTAAACAAGCACATGATATCACAGGCAGGCGAGCGTAGAATTTTCATTGTATTTCCATAGGCTAAAGGCGCCTTGCTTTTTTGACTATCAAATGAGGTTGTTCCTCGTCGAAGTCTTCACGAGAGTTGAGCGTAATCATTTCTGCTATCCAACGAGCCCAGCCATCAGCCTTCGCGATTTTGCAAACACTCGTACGAGCGAGGTCTTTGGTGCTATGTTGAAAACAAAGACAGATCGAAAATGGCTAAGTCTGGTCGTAAAATCTGTTTTGGAAAGAGCCCATTTCTTTTTGAGGTCTTAGAAGCAGTTTTCTTGCTTCGTCACCTCTAGAAACATCTCTTGTGAGTCTTTCTAGTTACGCGTTCAGACAGACGGCATTCAAATCGGGTCACCCTGGCTCCAAATATTAGAGGTCAAAGTTGGTCATCTGGTTGAGAGTGGCACTTGTGTCAAAACAGTGTTTGAGCCTTCTCAAGCCAGGGGAGCACCTACTTTTGAGGCCCTTAATGCAGTTGTCAGATGCCTTGCATATATCCGTTGGATGCAGAATACCTTCAGTCACGCAGTGAGCTTGGTTGCCAGTCAGCAGGGTTCACTGTTCGTCGCCGGCAGCTGTTTGAAGCGTCAGATGGCAGTTTGGGAAAATGGCTAAGTCTGGTGTCGTAAAAGCAATTTAATCAAGGGCGCCTAATTTTTTGACGTGTCAAACGATGGATTTTGCAATGATGTCTCCTAGCAGACATTTCTTCCTTGTGCAGTAGGCTTTCCAATGAATTCTCCAGTTCAGTCTCAGCATCGTCTGGTCACTCGGAAATCAGTGTCGAAGATGGCCAGTCGTAACTTTGTTGTTAGCTATAAAATAGGAAGTTAATAAAAAGTGTAATAACTTGAGCAAATACACACCTATGAGGTCAAATGATGACTTTTCATAATTAGTGAAGTTTGCCGGTGAATTTCAAAGCTTCATTTGGTTTGTCAACTGAAGTTTAATAATATTTAATATTTATTCTTGTATTTTTAGCATTAAATGGCGATTTTCTAAAGTTGGCGCCCTCTTTGTGCTAAGATTTCAAATTGCATGATGAATATTTTATTATTATTTAAATTAGAACTCAGTGTCAGTGGCAGTGAAACTAAAAGGGGTCCAATTAGAAATCTTCTATTTCGGTCAAGGTTTTGAATTCTTGCAGTTCATAAGTTGGTGCAAATTTTCTTTATTTAAAACATGGTGCCTTCATTTGTTATTCACCAAGCTTCAAGAGAAATTCGTATTTTTAAAGAGATTCAAACTTCAAGAGAAATTCGTATTTTTCAAGAGATTCATATTTTCAAACAAAAGGCCTATTTCTTCAAGACAAATTCAAAAAGAGAAATTTGTTTTTCTTCAAGGAAAATTCGTAGTTTTCAAGAGCAAAGGCGAATTTTAGCAATCAAAGGAAGAAATCTTCATCAGCAATTAAGGGCGATTTCATCAAATACATCTTTTTGTAGGTTTCATTTCACATTCATCAGCAGATTTGAAGAGTTCAAGGGTGATTTTCACAAAAGAACATAAAAAAATGTCTTTTTCTTCCTTGATTCTCAGTTTTCTCTCAAAACACAATTCGCATGTTCCTGAAATTGGCAAATTCGACAAGTCATATCATCTGGATCATTTTCGTACAGCTTCCTCGAGTTAAAATCGTGCGTTTGAATTTTTAGGAATTTTTAACTTGCGAACATTCGTTCTCGAGTTTCTAATTCTCTCAGTTGAAAATTCGTTGCACAGTAGGGTAGAGGTCATATTTTCGCATTTCTGACATTCTGGGTTGTCTTAGAATCTTTTTCTGGACAAAACCCATATCTCAAATTTTTTTTGCCAAAAATAACTCTCCGGCAAGTATTTTTAACCTCGGCAGGCTATTTATAGCTTTTAGAAATCTTGTCAGAACATAGTCAAGTTCACAGTCAATAGGCGAGTTTTCTAGAATGCAATACACTCAGCTCGAATACAGGACCAAATTAGTCCTCACTCATGATTTCATCAAGATAGTTGATACAAATCTTCACAAGGTGTTGCCAGAAGCAATCTTGGATCCAGTCAAGATTAGAGGTTCGATTATCCAGAACATTCAGCAGTCCGGGTTGTTAGAGGCCGCTTCCATACCTATCTCAATTCACTGTATTGAGTTCGTGATGTCTTGCATTAAGCATTACAACTCTATCACTCGTGAGATAGTGTCAGTTGATGGACGTGTTATTTGGAGTCTCAAGCCTTTGGACATTGAAAGGAGTTTCGGCATACCTAAACACTCAAACAGTCTTGTTATTTCCATGGAGCAGTGTGAGCAAGCATTCAATGCTGATGTGGACAAGTGTCAAAATAAGATGGCAGAAAGATGGTTAAAACAAGCGAAGAACAGATTGCCTAACATCGTGGGTCGTGGTGAGTACAAGGATGAATACACGATTCTAATCACACTCTTGAGTCGTGTCTTAGGTCAGCCACATGCTACTGCTTTCCAGCCTTGGATTTATTACATTATTGGTCGCATCATATCTGGGCAGGGGCATTATGACTGGGCATCCTTCATCAGCAATATTATCCACCAGTAGATTACCGGTTTCTTGGTTGCCCATGAGTTTCACATGTGCTCTTATCTCGTGTACTTGATCGCTTATCAGGGACAGTTCCGAGGACTAAACACCATGGGCATTCTCAGTGTTTAGAAAGTCTATCAGTACTATGATCAGCTTGAGTTCACCAAGGTTGAACGTCATTTCAAGCGTGTTCATGAGGCTTTTTTGACTTACACAGTGAGGAATTTGGACCGGGACTTGCACATTTGTATCTCGGCAGTTGCTAGAGTAGCGATGGATGGTTGGGCAGATTGGTTTATTCAGTTCCCAACATACACCTACATCCGAGTATACGGATTTATAGGAAATCCAGCCATGCTTCCACATCATCCTTCGGATAAGACAGTTTTCATGGAGTTCCTGAGGCAGTTGCATGATGTTCGTCTTTTGCATCGCAAACACAAACTATCTGCCAATTTTCCTTTTCAGTTTGGTATGTATTGGTGTAAGTCAGCTGTTGATGCTAAGACTGCAGGACAAGAGCTCGAGAGATATCACCTCAAGTATCTTGTTCGGGCTCGTGACTATGATCTTTGGGGCCATTACACAGCTCGCCTTGGTGGTCGCGCATTTCATAAGCCTTCTATGGAGGACTATTGGGCCAATTGCGTAGATGACTTCGAGGTTCGCAGACGTAGCTACGGCCGCTTCTCTGTCTCACAGATTTCTGTTTTCTTGTCAAAAGATGTGGGAGATTTATCAGATGATGAGGGAGAGGTTCTTCCTCAGTTTTTCAGAGAGCAGGTTGACACACGGCCATTGCTAGCAGTTGATTGGTATGCCAAGGAATATGCAACAGTTAAGGAGAGGTCAAGTAGAGTTATTCAAAACAGTATACTTTACCTCGACAGCAAGAAGACCAAGAAGGTAAGTTTACCTAGAGCAAAGCCGCCAGTGGTGGATCCTTCACTACCTTCCTCGTCGAAACCTAAGCAAAAGAAGAGGAGTAATCCTCCCAAAAAGAATCAAGCGCCTAACAATTCAATAGGTAAGGCGCCTACCGTTAACACACACGGAACCTGTTACTCAACCTATTGCAAAGCCAATTTAGACAACAGTTCAGAACCCACCAGTGCCTGAGATTCAGCTCCCAGTTCCTACAGCAGTTCCAGAGTAGTCGCTAGCCCCGATTCATATTGAATTGGACTTGGACTCACCGCCTCACAGTAGTACCTCCGTATATTCACTCTCGTCACAGCCTCTTGTCGCTAGTGTAGACCTTTACAATAGCATTAGCCGAGATCAGTCTTGGATCAAGGTTCCTCTAGGAAGGAAGAGGAGGCAGCCATCCTATGTTCTTAATCATTCGGATTTTGATTAGGTTTACCAGGATGCGCCAGACAAGAGGGTCAAGAACATGGTCCACGTACAGAGGAATACTGAGATGGAGGTCGTTGTTGAGATTGCTATACCTCCACAGGGGGAGAGCTTGGCTGAGTTGGAATCTCAGGATTTCGAAGTTATCACAGTCAACCTTGGTCGCAGCACACGCCAGACTCAGGTTGATCTCCTACAAGTTGCTACAGACAGTGCAAGGGATAGGATACTGAAAGACGGAGAGGATAAGGCAGGCCTCAAGGCTGAAATCAGACAACTTCGTCAGTACATTTCTAGCCTTCTACACAGGTCAGATGACATCGGCACACTCCCGCCGATGCTTGAGCCTCCAGCAGAGCAAGGGCAACTTAATCACCTAGTTGCATATGGCAAGCGTTTGGATGAATGGGAGGAGGAGTTTGTTGCTAAAGGCCATTCTATGCTCATAGAGTTATATCAGTTGCGGTATAATGCACGAGAACTCCGTCTACGTCTCCAAGATGAGGAGCAAGACTGTGCAATTAGTAGACCCCGAGATGAGATTATGATTGCTCATCTAAGTATGGCATTTGATGCAGTAACAGATGCTGAGGACAAAGAGGCTATCTACTCTTGGAAAACACAGCTGGTTTTCAAGGCGAAGATAGAGGAGACTTTGGCGTCAGAGTTGGCTGAGAGTAGAGAGCACGTTACTAGTGCACTCCGGTTTGTGAGAACCTTAGTTTCTCGCTTACCGTGTCGATATCAGATTGAGGGTGGTGCCTACGTTGAGCTTACCGATGTTCAGTTAGAGCTCCAGGCACTCATTCATAGCATTTTCAATGGGGAGACCGTTGGCTGTAAGATTACTCAGCTTACAGTCATGTCAGCTTTGTTTGACGAAGCAACGAGGAGCAGAGGAGAACTTCAGTCTCAAATCACAGCTGGTGAGGACATGCTGCATAGACATAACATACTCCGGAAGAGCGTCATAGCTCCGGATAGTGATGCAGTTAACGATCTCGTTGAGGGATTGGTTACTCTAGATCACACTCAGTAGACTTCACTTCCCACCTCTCAGGATAGACATTACACACAGGAGTTAAACTTGGCGTTACCTTCTCAAGTTAACTCGCTGTTTTGTCTCATGCATATCTATTTTGAGATTCGCCTTGTTCACTTGGAGTTACATTTAGGGTTTGCGTTAACTGAGGGTAGTGTTCCAGTTAACTTGCTTTCAATAAGGACGTGCATGCTTGCACAATTGTCCATTTTTAGATTAGATGTTTTGGTTAACTGATGGTAGTTTGCCAGTTAACTATATAGTTTCCTTTATTAGGGTTTAGCAATAAATCTTGCATGCATTGCAAGACTGTAGTTGACTCAAGGTGATTTTAGGGTTCCCTACACCTTTTGATGTCTATAAATAAGAGTTTTTGCTCATTTGTACATAACTTTTGCATGAGAGAAATATATGTTGTGCCCACCTTGCCTTCAATATTGCTCGTTCTGTATTTGTTCATGCGTCTTTATTATTGTGATGAATTGTTATACCTTATAGGGTTTCATGCAATCATAATGGTGAATTCTTTCCATAGTTAGATAAATCTATTTTGTATTCAATAAACTTGTTCAGATTGAGATGATAGTTGTGCCCACCTTGCCTTCAAGTAGAGAATCTGTACTTGGTTATCGTTTGATGTGTGTGAATAATAAACTTGTTTGGATTGAGCTGATAGTTGTGCCCACCTTGCCTTCAAGTTGAGAATCCATACTCAGTTTATCGTATAAGTGTTGTTTCCAATAAACTTGTCTAGATTGAGCTGATAGATGTGCCCACCTTGCCTTCAAGTTGAGAATCTATACATGTTTATCATTAGATAGTCATCCCCGCTCCTTTTCCTCATGCTCTGTTTTCTTGAGGAAACTGGATAGATTTTAAATAATTAACCTAGTTGTAGTTAGTAGTCTGCAAAACCGGAAAATACTCAGCTGCAACGTATATAGTTTTCGAGAAAGCCTTGTACCTCTACAGCTGAGACAAAAAGACAGGAGATAGTTTAGATTACTTTTCCCTTTACAACATTTTTGTTAAAGCACAACAAGGGAGCTTCCCCTCCTAATTTGAAGAGCACTCATTGCGTAGTGTGCATAGCTGTCTGTACCAACTCTTACTTCAGAGGTGTTAGTTGTTACACCAACATATTGTTCCTTAACCCAACTTTGGAGTCTTTCTATGGCAAGTTATGCATTTCCCCATTTCAAGAAGAATGTAGTTTCTTGGAGACTTCTTGTACTTTCTAGGTCCTCCCTCTCTATTGTCATTGTTTTCTTTGTCAAGTTCTTTGAGGTTTTTCCAATTGATATTGTGTTTGCCCCAATCACCATAGGTTGCCATTCCAATTTTATTTTTTTTTAACTACACACAGTCCCATTTTCTTTTTCTTGTGAGATCGTTTCCATTTTTTTCCAATATTGATCACTTTGCTTCTTGTCTCTCGCTTCAAATTAATTCTTCCCTTTCCCTTTGTTCTAAATTATTTCACATACTACCTATAGTTCACTTGTAATGTATATCCATTGTCTAAATATAAATATTAAAAATCTACATATATAACATTTAAAATCTAAACCTACACATAATCATGAACTTCTAAAATATTAAGCATAAAGAGAAACATTAGAACTCCACAAATTCACAACTTTTAAACTCTAATATGAGCTGATTTTCTCCATTCTTCTAAAGATACTACTCTTGGTTTGAAACATTAGGATGCAACACTAACTTTAATTTTCTTTTTCTTTATCATCTAACAGTCATACGCTAAACCATTTACAAGCATGTAGATGTTGATATAGGGTTGGGTAGGTCCTAGTTTGGGATTTTCAATATTTGAATTTTTTTTTCATTAGTTTGATACGACCATAGCCCATTATGGTCGTACAATATATAATGTATTAAAATATATAATATAATATAAAATTCTATATGATTTAAAAAATTTATTATATTTAATATTAATATTTATATAATATAATTTATAAATTATATATATAATATAAGATATAATACTATATTAGAATTATATAGATAAAAGATTAATAATTATGTGGAGTTCAAATTATTTATCTGGGTGATTATAATAGTCTATATACCCAAAGGACTTAAGTTGCATATTCATTGTAGCGAGCTTGAAGGGCATGTATAAAATCCCATACAATAGTAATTTTCTATTTTAAAAATGTCTTTTAAAATTTCTAGGCAATTTATGGCATGGGTTCTTTTGAGTACAATTGAAATATACCGAGCCAATTTTTTTAAATTTTGTGAATGAACACCGCATGCAAAAGCACCCGTTAGGGTTAGTCCAAACCATAGTAACGAGATGCGAACGCGGCTCAGACTCGGCGAGGGCGACTCGGCGCGGGACTCGGCAACTCCGAACGCGGACGCGGTGCAGACGTGGCAAAATGAAAAAAAGTTGAAAAACCCTAGAAATTTAGATATTTTTAAGGATTTAAAACTTGTTTCAAGCACCCTTTATTGAATACAACACAAATAAAAGCAAATTTGATCACATGCACAAGTATACAACGATTACATAAGTATAAAGTACACAAATTGTAGTTGCATTGCTGAAGGAAATAACATACTTAGATATATAAAATTAGTCAAATGTATACAAAACTCATGGAATATGAAATCCATGACATCAAATGTTCCATACAAATATGAAATATGAAATATGACATCAAATCAAAATGTTCTATGACTCTATGCCCTATGGCATAGTGGAGCCAGCATCCTTCCTACAAAGGCGTCTAAAGGGCCTGGATGATGTTGCAGCTGCAGCCATAGTCTCTGCCTGTGTCTAACTCTCCATGCCACTCTCACCAACAGCATCTATGCCTCCTTGTGCTCTAGCCTCCTCCTCAGCCATGGCTACAACCTCGGCCTCTCTCTCTGCCTGGTCCACCTAATCAAGGTCCTCGTCACTAAAGACTGCATCTGTAGCCTCAGTGGTCCACTCAGACTGTGGATCAACCTCCTCTAGATTGATCGGGGTTTTGTCATGGTCAAAAAGCTTCCTGTATCTGAGCCGAAAATTGTAATGAACATATACCAAGTCGTTCATCCTCTCCACTGTCAATCTATTGCGCTTCTTGGAGTGTATGTGCTCAAACATACTCCAATTGCGCTCACAACCAGATGAACTGCATGGCTGGCTCAATATACGAATGGCAATATTTTGCAGGTTCGGTGTATCAGAACCAAACATATTCCACCAGCTATCTGAGATGAGAAAAAGAAACAAAATCAATCTCATTTCAAGTTTCAAGTTCAAGTTCAACATTTAATAATAAATTATAATATAAAGAGATGAAAATTATGCCCTTAAATATATTTTTACCTGGTAGTAATGTCCTATTATCTTTGCACATTTGACGTGCAAAGAAGGCTCCTTGTGCCTTAGTGAAAGCATCTATCTCCTGCACCACCTGTGTAGTAACAGCAGGCAACATCCGCTCCAATGTCGTGTAGAGCCCACTAAGAATTTCTCTATCTGCACGGAGATCACAGTGGAATTGGAAGGCCGGATTCAGGAAACATGCGGCTGCATGGATGGGCCTATGAAGTTGGTTTTTCCATCTCCTATCAATGATATCCCAAATGGGACGATACTTCTCCTCAACTCCACCATAGACTGATCTAATGGCCTCTTTGGCCCTATCCATGCCCTCATATATGTAGCCCATTGCGGGCTTCTCCCCATCTGCAACTCGTGGGAGAACTAGCAAGGGCTCAATAAATTGCAAAGTGCAAACATGTTTCACAAATAAGTGTGAATGAAAATAAACAAATAAGAAGTAAGATATGATTAAAAATTAGAACATAATAAATAATTAAATTTTACCTTCACAATCTCATCCATTGGTGTCCAAAACCCTTGCTCATCAAAAATGCAATCAGCCACAGCAATCCCTGCAGTGCTTGTAGAAAAGGATGAGGAAGACCACTCCTCACTAGTAAACATGCGCCTCAAAGCTTCCCTTGACCGAATCAAGGATTGCATCGTGATAAAATTTGTTGCAAACCTGGTGATGCCAGGACGAGACAACTCCCTCAACCCCGTGTATTGCCTCATAAGGTTAAGCACCCATGTGTGGTTGTATACAAATTTGCATATGTTTTTTGCTGCTTCCACACATGTTTTGATCCATGGGAGCTTCCCAAGATCCTCCAACATGAGGTCAATGCAGTGGGGGGCACATGGAGTCCAAAATATAGTAGGGTACCTCTCCATCAATAATCTACCAGCAGCAACATAATTTGCTGCATTGTCTGTCACCACTTGCACTACATTCTCTTCCCCCACATCAGCTATCACCTCCTCTATAGCCTCACACAGGTATGTGGCATTTTTGATTTGGGCAGAAGCATCAATGGACTTAATGAAGACGGTGTCACCTGAAAAAATAAGCAAAACCAATTATTCAATAAATTAAAAAACATAAATCAGCCATATTAAATTATGTGATTCACTAAATAAAATTCAAATTCCAATGCATTGAAGGAAGTACAATTACCTCCGGAGGAAACTAGGAAATTAAGCAACGTCCTATTTCTCCTATCAGTCCAACCATTAGTCATGATGGTGCAACCAATCATGCTCCACTGCTTGCGTTGCTCCTCTAATTGTGCTTTCACATCTGCCACCTTTTGAGTCAAAAGTGGGCCCTTTAATTCATCTTCACTAGGGGCTTTGAACCCCGCCCCACATATGGTTATCGCATCAACCATGTTTTTCCAGAAAGGTGACCTATAACATGTCATAAATAAATTGATAAGTTACATAAGTATTGTAAAATTTGAATTCGATAATGAGATAATGAGATACATCTAGATTCTAAAATTTAAATATAAATTTTAAAACAATTAAACGAAAAAGAATTACCTGGCTACATGGAAGGGAATGGTGCAGTAGTACCAAAAGTCTGCAATTGCCTTTTTGGCTGCATCATGTGCGTCCTTGTTCCAACCCATGCTCTCAAGCGACGGTTGGGAACCAGGGGTAGTGCGTGGTACAAAATATGAGTCCACCCTAGATTTACGAACTCTAGGGCCAATGCTAACACTGCCACTACCACTAGCAGTAGCAGCGTCACCAGCACTAGGAGTACGCATAGGCATTGCTAATGCAAAAACAGAAGCCCTACCACAAGCACTAGCACTAGGACGGTATGGAGGCATGGAAGAAGCATCTCCAACAGCACCAAGTCCCTGTCCAACTCCAACACTCAGCAACTCCTGCTTCTATTTCTTTTTCATTTCTTTTTGCATTTCAAAAGTTTCTAATTGCACTTGCACTTCACGAACAACCTCAGGAGGTGCTACAAGGTAACCCACTGCACCATGGGCGGGTATGCGTGCAAGATGATATTTTAATCGATTTATGCCTCCATGATATATTGTTTTGTAGTAGAAACATTTGGCGTCTCATTTTTTCATTCCGGGAAAGATTTCAGCATGTTTCCAAGTAGGGTCTTTTCTGACTGGGGTATGAGACATTGTGAAAATAATAATATGGTATGATTTGCAAATGAATGTGGCTGCAAAAGTAGGGTTTCTAAAATTATTTAAGTTGCAAGTAGGGTTTGTAAAAAAAATATGCAAACTCAAAAGAATAGTGATTTTACAAATTGCAATGAATTATTTGTTTAAAAAACACAAAAAAATCAATTAAAATCGAACTTACCTCTTAGATTTAGCTTGGAAAGCAATACAAACTCCTCCCAATCACTGGTAATGAGCTCTCAATGCACCTCCTTGCTAGTATGAAGCTCCCCAAATGATATATGCCCCTGGATTTGTCTTCAACAACTTGCTGGTTGCCCTCTCTTCTCCTCCTATTTTTCTTCACAACTCTCTCTTCTCCTCCTATTTTGCCAAATGAATGAAATGAGGGCCCTTTTAGGGCGAAATAGAAAATATAAATCAAAAAATAAATTAAAAAAAGTTAAGTTTTAATTTGTTTTTGGCCTGTCCCACAGTCAGGACTCGCCGCATCCGGCGCGCCTGGCGCGTCTTGTGCGTCCAGACCTGGACGCGGCAGCGCCCGCGTCTGCGCACCCAGGACGCGGCCAGGGCCGCTCGGCGTGGGACTCGCGGCGAGTCTCGGAGCTATGGTCCAAACCAAACCAACAGTTGCAAGTAACTCTTTGCTAAGAATTGCGCACTCTAATTTCAATGTGACAGAGGCTGTCCTATGGCAAGAGGATTGTTAGTACAATAACAGAAGCTACAACTGAAAGTGACTCAACGCCAAGAATGTGCTACTCGACCCAGAGTGGGAAAGGGGCGACCATATGGCAGAGATACAAAATACAATGCAGATTCAAAATGTAAAATAGGCGGCAAGCCAGCCTCTTCCACTTATTCAGTGGGTATTACAAGCATAAAGAGAATGATGAGAAGAAATGCTGACAGTAGTACTGTTCAACTTGCAATAATATAGAGAATGCCTACAAGAACAAGGATTAGAAGCTCTTCAATTGCTGCAATAGTAAATCTGACCTCCACCAAGCTTAGTAAGACTTCCTAACACCAAACCTTCACCAAAAATGCATTTTCCAAAATCTGATATGACATAATAGCAACTTGAAATGCATAACCAGCAACCCTAGAATCCACTAAAATGCTCACAACTCACTCAATACTTGTCAGAATGACATGAGACTTGATGCAAACAAATGCTAGGATGATGACAATGAAGACTAGACAAAGAAACAGCTAACAAATTGAAGTATTTTTTTTTCTAAACACTTGCTAGGCGGAACAGAATAGTACGGCCTCTAGAAATGTTCTACCAACAAGATAAAATCAGATTCTTCATTATAAATCACCAAAATTTGCACAAATGGCCGCCTAGGGCATAGAAATGGTTCTAGCCAATACCCAGAACGAATATATTTTTATTTTTTGACTTATGAGCAAAAACAACATTCAGCAACTTGAAGTCAGAAACACCAAAACTTCACTAACATGCTCAGACTGGACTACAGATGCATAATAACTTCTACAATGCAATTTCTCACTACAAAAACTCACTCAACTACAAGCTAACTCTCCACTAGTTGCTATCTTTCAAGCAAGAAGTCGAGCCAAGGCTAGGAGGCATTCATTCCTCGAAGCAGTCCCAGTACCATTCCGGCAACATAACAATATTCAAGTCATAAGATATTGAAATGAAGACCCAAGGCTCTCTTTTATAATTTTGAGAAGACACCTCAAAAAGCTTCCAGAAGGTGCACCCCACTTCCCAAGATGCTTTTTAGGGTTTTGACTTGACCAAGTCTCCTTCAAGATGGCATACCTCTCTTTGAGGGATAAAAATCACTTTTAAAAATAAAATACTTTTCTTCCAAGGTTGGCGTCCATCTCATCTTGAGCAAATAGACTTTAGAAAAATCAAAATATGTTCTTCATGAGACAATAACCCTCAAAGTCCCCTTCTTTAAAACAACTTAAAGTCATATTACTAGGATAAGGGGTTATTTTATAAAATAAAACATTATTGTCTGTAAAATAACTTATTTCTCCAAAATGAACCCCTTAAGCCAAGAATTAGAATTACCCAATGAACTGCCAGAAGAAGAAAGTTGACTGAGCTGGTGCTGACTGGACCACTGCTAAAAATAGAATTTACTAAAACTAGTAAATTCAAGAAGTTGTTCAGAATGCAATGCATGTGCCACCATTGCGAAGCTGTTTGAAAACCTAGAAAGAATCCACAAACCAAAATCCAAAGCTCCAAGATGTAGCCGTCATAACTTACAAAAAATAGTAAGTCCGGAAAGGTTGCCCGACGCAGTTGCATGTCATACCTCTACGAAGCTCTCTGAAAACCCATAAGGAATCCAGAATCCAAACATTCAAACTTCGACATGCAAACCCTCGAATCTTCAAAAGAATCCACCAAGCAGCCGAAAACCCTAATTCTGCCACTGACTAGCCGACAGCACTTCGGGAATTGGCCATCAATCACTGAACAGTGTAGTGCTAAAAATGGGGTAATTACAACAATTGAGTTTTTCCTAGGTTTGCCTACCTCGGGTGAACCCAGTTAGAACTATACAACCTAAAATAGGCTTACACATGATGTTCACATAGATGGAATGAAGTGGCTAGTTATTGGTAATGTAATAGAAGTTGATCTAGGGGATATAGATGAGGTAGACTATCTTATTCATGTGTGAAACAGAGGAAAATGGTGGATGTGTAATATAGGAAGACCTATAAATGAGGAACCTATGCCAAAAAGTACAAAAAGGGTTGTCCACCTAATCACAAACCTACCTTTTCCAATTTCATTAGGAAGGACAGTGCCATAAGAGATTAGAATTGACCTACAACCCTTAAGGTGGGTCAAATCCAAGTTTTGGGACATTATGTGATCTCTTCTTCCTTATGACAGAAAAGTGTAAAATATTCCTAAAATGCACTTTGGGGAGATAAACTAAAAATACTAAATGAGCTCAATTGTGCAATGTAAGACTTGAAATGCAGATTTAAAGCATAAAACTAACAATAAGTACAATTTGCAGGCAGATTTGAGGGTTGCAAGATGGTATCTATCAACCCAGAAAATCTTATCCTGAAAACTGTATGACGCTTTAGCCAAATCTGGACACCCTAATATATGCTTGATGGGATTGTGATGGTGTCCAACATTACAAAGTGTATTATTGACACAAATGTTGTGAGATGACTAACATGATATATATTTTAAAAAAAAATTATCAATTTTCAAATTTTTAAATTTACATTTGTTTAAAAAGATAGAATTTGTGAAAAGTTTATCAGTATTTTTTTAGATTATGTTTGTTGAAAGTCATGTTATTTGGGTTATTCTTAAACATCATAACATTCAACATTCAAGATAAGTTTTGATCAATAAAAATAGGACAACTATTTATCACTTTTTGATATAAATGAGGTATAAAATTACTATTAACTGTCTAGTTGTTAAATAAAATGGTGTTTAAATAAAGTATGATAATCTGCATTTTTAAGTATTGAAATCCATGCATAATCTTGGAACTTGTCTTTCTGTCTTTGTAGCACGTCCTGTAGAAATAATTAATTTCAGAAACAATTATGTTGACAGGTTGTTTCTTCTAGAGATTGGCCTCTGATTTCGAAGTATAGAGCATCAGTAAGGACCCAATCTCAAAAGGTTGAAATGATTAAGGCTCTATACGACCCCACATCTACGGCAGAATATGATGACGTGATTGATGACGGCATGATCTAGTACTGTCCATTTGGGATATTAGTCATTTTCATTGTTTTATGATTTTATCTTCATACCAATGTTCTATTTTTTCTGCATCATTTTCTCATTTTGTATTGTTATTTTCCTGCGATGTGATTGAAAGTGGTTGTATTTTCTTACCATTAATATTGCCTTTTCATTTATCTTGTTTGCACAGTGAGTCGCTAATGGATTTTTATAGAACATGCAAACCATCCAATTTTGGACGGAAACCACAACAAATGATAATTTTCAGGTATGAGTGCACTGCATCTTTTTTTTATGGAATGATCCAGTTGTAAGTTGTATGATCAAAGAAGATGGATTGGGTAGTATTTTCCTTGTTTTAACTTTTTAACTTCGTTTAGATAATTAGTTTTGTGCGATTCTCAATGATCATGAGATTAAGGACCTCTAATGTTTGGAAGGTGGTTTCTGAATGCACTTGTTTTGGAGGTTTTGATCAAGGCTGTAGATTTCTAATTAACATTCATGTTTTAACAATTGGATATGTTTGTTTATGTACTACTTGTGGATTTTAAATTTATGAGAAATTTTGACCTTGATTCATGTCTGGATAGCTTTTGTTTAAACTTTTAAGTTTGTGTGATTCCTCATGATCATAAGATGAAGGAAATGAAAGAAAATTGTGCACAATATTAGGAGTGTGTAGGGAACGTATCTAATTGAAGGCATTGGTGTCTCATATGTGATGCATCTTTTTCTTCACTTTTGTAATTGAGATGGTAGAAAGCTCTTTTTCTAATTTATGAAAGCAACAAGAATGCTGTGTTATTAAATGGCATTTTTGTAATTGAGATGGTAGAAAGTCTTTTTCTAATCATGAAAGCAACAAGAATGCACTGTGTTATTGGGCCATAATTGGCAAGTGAGTCAAATGATACTCACAGTAAAAAGGAATAATTGGTTCTATTTGAGGAACTGTTTTAGCTATGTGTTTCTGATCTTTATTGGTTCTCAACCATTGTTATTATCTGGAATGTACAGAAACGGAGTTAGTGAGACACAGTTTGATCGGGTTTTGAACATTGAGTTACAAGCTATACTAAAGGTTGTTCTACTTTGTCAAAAAGGGAAATTGTTTTATTATTGAGATTATTTGTTTATTGTTTTTACCTCGTCTGCTATGTGTGAAGTTAAACATTGATAGTAGCTATTTGGGTGAACTACCAGGCATGTAATAATTTAGAAGATGGTTATAGGCCTAAAGTGACATTGATTATTGCCCAGAAGAATCGTCATACTAAGCTTTTCCAGGCAAATGCGTCTGGCAATGTTCAACCAGGTTTTTTTTTTTTCCATTTATGAAAGAGAATAACCTAAGGCAGTACAAACAAATGTTCTATTTATTGTTACTTAGAATTCAATTGGATTCCTGAAATACTTGTTGCGTTTCAGGTAAAGCTTAATTTCTTTACACAAGGCAGTAGGCAAATTGAATAGAAAATAAGGAAAAACTGTCAGCGCGATGAAATAAATTTTCAGAGTTTAAAATGGTTTTTTTAACATGCCCTTGGCCGCAGGCACTATTGTAGATACACAGATATGCCACCCAAGAAATTTTGATTTCTTTCTGTGCCCTCAGAATGGACCAACTGTGAGTACTTTGTCGTATCATCAACCATTGAGAAGTGCCATGTTTTGTTTCTTAAGATGCAAGGAACTTCTATTTGCCACTCTGACTTCTTTTTGGATGATTTTATAGAGTGGAACATCCAGGCCTACACATTACCACGTATTATTGGATGAAAACAAGTTTCATGTGGATGATCTTCAAATTCTTGTTCACACATTATCTTATGTGTAAGAGGCAATGATTTGTCCATAGTTAATTGCAATATCACTCTAAGCATTGTAATTTATTTATTTTTTTGTTACAGGTATCAAAGAAGTACGACAGCCATATCTGTTGGTAAGTTTGGACTTCCTAAGTGCCTCTCAAATAATTTCATTGATTTTGCCTCAAGTAATTGCATGAGTTTTCGATTTTGAAGTGCAATGTCAATGTTTATGCTTGAATTGTATGCAGTCGCTCCAATTAAGTATGCCCATCTGGCTGCCAGACAGATGCAACAGATCTTAAAGGCTGAGGAGCTTTCAGAATATGTTTCTCGGTCTAGAAGAGGGGAAGGGTCCGTTAGATCAGGAGAGGAAAATATTCCAGAGCTTCCTAGATTGCATAAAAATATTCGTGATTCAATGTTTTTTTGCTGAGTCTTGAGTGCAATAGTTTCTTATGCACCATAAAATATTTTCAGAGAAGTGCTACTGTTAGAAATATAAACTCTTATCTCACCGTTATCTTTATACATCTATTACATAGACACATCTATCACGTAGGGACATGTCTGTTCATATATTTTGTCATCTCTCAATTAAAATATAGAACAAATCTATTGAAAACTCTCAAATTTTAACAATTGGTAATCAGAGCCATATTATTTCTTTTGCTTGTGTAAATAAATAATGTGGAACAATTGGTATCAAAGTGATATTATTTCTTTTGCTTGTGTAAATAAATAAATAAATAATGTGGTAGTTGAAAGCAGTTTTTTTTTTAGTCTATTGAGTGATGTGCAATGGACTCTCATCTATACCGGCAAATCAGGAGTTGAACCCGTGACCTAAAGCAGCAACAAAAACCGAGTGAGCTAACCCCAAGGGTCATTGAAGGTAGTTACTAGAAATTGAAAGGGTTTTCTGGTAGAAAAAATCTCAGTATGCTTGGTGGGAATACTCCAATAATTTCTCCCAAAAATCTGGAAATAAGTTAGAGATAAGTTAGGATACTTATAGATTTATGTAATACTTTTAGCAAATGGTTATTTCTATTATTAGGAAGTTGTTTTTTATTAGAGGTAAAACAGGTTTTGAATGGACCTGAAACCATTTAACAACAGGTTTTAAATGGACCTGGAACCATCAAGTTTTAAGGGGACCCAAAACCCACACTTAGATGAACAAGCTGCCCAAATGATAAAAACAAAAGCAACCAGCAGCGAAATAGGGACACAACAAACTAGCAGCTAACCAAAAGCTAGCAAGCTGCCCAAAAAAGAATCAAGATTACATGAATCTTAATCCCATTGGTTTTGACGGGACCAACAACCCATTATAACAAGGTTTTAGCAGGGACTTTAAACCCAAACAACAATGTTTTGGCTAAGACCAAAAACCCAAGATAGTTGTCTGTAACAACCAAACAACACACCAATCCTTGAAGAAGATAAGTCTTACCATTCCACCCACACGAACTTCTTCAAGAACCATCAGCCACAAGGCCATTTTGTCAAACCACCAGAAAAACGTCTTTTGCAGCACTTGAAGCACTGAAACAAACCCCACCTCAAAGGAGTTGGCTCCCCTCTATAGGAGTAGATGTCAAGTAGTCCCTTACCACCACTGCGATTAGCCTATAACAAGAATATACTCCACCCCCATAGGAGCTCACACCACCTCAATAGGTATTGTAACAGAGCAAACCGGCAGCTAGGAAGGCTTCTCCACAAATCCACAATCCCCAACTCTACCTTTAGAAGAGCGGGCTTCACCTCAGCAGGAGTGATCTTCACCTCAAAAGAAGGCTCAGAATGGAGAAAAGAGGAGAGAGCAGACCAACTAGCAGAAGGAAGATACTTGACACCCAACAACAAATCGAGAGGAGGGGGAAACAAAAGAACCATAGAGATAGAGCCCTCCTGACCCAAGCTTCCAACAGCAGCAAAGATGGAAAAAAGCCATTCCACAATAGCCCTTAAGATAGAAAAACCATTGAGAAACAACCTTTTGAGGACCAAAGAAAGCAGAGCACTAAAAGGCGGAAGGAAATCCCATAGCTAGAAAGAGCACTCCCACTAGGGAAAACAAACATCCACACCCACAAAAAGGACAGCCCAGAGCAAAATCCCCCATTCAAAAAAGATAATCAACACAGCACAAGGGGGAAAGACCAAGATCTTCATAAAGACATACACCCCTGCTCTCAAAAAATAATCCATTAAAGAAGACCAGAGCAGGACCACATAATACCCTAAAGGGCAAAGGGAGGAAAAGCTTCCCACCGAAGCAGTAATGTCGCACCATAGAGAGGGAAAACAACCCAAGACAGGATCCCAACCACAATAATAAACAAGAAAGACCACCAGTCTGTTGGGAACCAAGAGTAGGCCGACAGAGACTGCAAAGGGGAAAGCAACCTCCAAAACCACCACACAGGTCCTCCGAGTAACACATAGGCCAAAAATGCAACCAACAACCCACCGCATGTGCCAAGAAAAACCTCCAGGAGCAGAGCCACCAAGCACCGCTCCCCCTCTTATGTGAGATGCTTTCCAACAGCTCAAATTTGCAGTACAAAGACACTAGAAAGCCCTGGAAACAGTGGAAATGGGCTAGTAAAGAACGATGACGCCTCCAGCAAAACATCCCCCACCAATTGCTTCAACCCTAGCTCCCTCGGTACCCATAGCACCTACACCACAGTCGCCCGAGGTAGCCTCAACCCCACGAACAGTCGCATCCCCACCTAGATCGTCTTCATCATCATCTGATTCTGTAGTTCCATTGGCTGAAAACTCGCTTGGATTCAAAATACACCCTCCGCTCCCGCTCCTACCCATTCTCACGCCAAGTACTTGTTATTCACTATAAGTTATTATTAGGAAGTTGTTATTTTTGACATAACAACTTAGATTCTAAAATTCTCTTTGCATGTATCTAAGACCACCATATATCGAGGCAATTGTAATGGTTTTGATAAAAGATAAAAGTTCACAGAAAAGTTGTATGCCCATATCATTCGGTTAAGGTCAATGAAATCACATTCAAAGGAGAAAGTAAGGCACACGAAGCTACCAAAGGAAGGAAATTTAAACTGTTGTAGTAGATCAATGCATAAGCATGGCAACCAACAATAGACTCTCCCAACCCCAATGTAACAATCTAACTTATACAATGCAATAATTACTTTGGATTTTACCATAAAAGTAAATAAATGCATTTTAAAAAAAAAATAGGGATGTAATTTTTTTTCTTTTTCTAACATTATTTATTGCACATTTCATAATTGAAAGGATAAAATATCTTTGAGAAACTAAAATAATATTACATTTCAACTTGAAAATGAAATAGATATGTATAATTACAATTCATATAAGATAAATTATCAAGAATACAAATTTACAAATTACAATTCAATTTCAAGGTTGTCTTCCATATTTGAACAAATATTTTGTTTCACAAGTCTTGGTGTTGTCATCTGCAAGAGGGAGAGCATCACTTGAGCGCTTTGCCTCCAACCACATATTGACAGTCCCTCGTACACCTTCCAACTTCCAATTGGAGGTGGCCCTACCCTTCAACAAAAAGTAGACTAAGGAAACCAGGCTAGTATGCTCTCTGAGTCTCTAGTGTTGTCCTACATAACCAAATCAGTCATACAAATATAGATTTCTCTAAGTATGACCCAACTGACTGGTTATAAAATTTTGAATCACAATGCACTGACTAGTGCAAGTAGAGAGTTTTGCACTAGTTTGACCAAAGTTTGACAATATTTCAACCACTTCCATAAAAAGTGGAGTCGTATGTTCAACCACCTCTAACTCAACTTTGAAACCTTCATGACCTAAGGTTTAACTCAAATTGACTGCTTGACCAACTAGTTTGATTTTTCAAAATATTCTTATTCATAATTTGATGATTCACCAAGTTGGTGAACTAGGTTAAGTTTTTTTTTTACTTTGAACACTCATGTTACGTTCTCGTAATAGCTTAGGTATTGGCAACTACCACTTGTTCAAGTCCTTAATTTGAATTGGATGAGAGTAACTACTCCTATTTTTATGTACCTTTGGTTGATATTGACGACACGTCATTAACTCAACACATTTGGTCTCATCTCAAAAGTATCGACAAGTCAAATAAGTGAAATAATATAATATTAAACTTAAATAGAAGATTATTTCTTCTTAATAATGTTTCAAATTTTTCAATGGTAAACCTTATGGTTCTGTTCATCAAGAACACCATATTAAATATGGTTAATAACGATATTGCATATTGTCTATATTTTATACAAAGTAAAACTATGTTCAAATATTGAATATTCATCAATAAATCAACTTATTAGATTGTCTAGACTCAGCTGAGAAGAAACTAACTAATGAGAATTACTTTTCTACTATGATGTCTGATAGTGCGAAACTATGATTGTCTAAATCTTAAAATATTTATGGAATATCAAAAGAATCTACCTCTAAATTATCTGGTATTATTCCTCAAAATAATAAAAATCTCTCTTTTAGAACTGAAGAATAGTAAAATGAAAACTAAGAGTTAAATAGAAAAATAAATATGGAAGCATGCGTGTAAATATCTGTGCTTCTACACATTGGGCTTCCAAAATCTCAAACACTATGTAAGGCACAACTTTTCCCAAACATAACTTAGCATATTGACGATGGAAAAACTTAGCTTTACTTGCAATTCACTTCCAACAAATATCAAATGAACAACAAATGAATACTTCTTTGCTCAAACTCTCACTATTGCTACCCTTCCTTTAACTCAAAATAGATACTAAAACTCAAAGAAAGATATGAAGTAATTCTTCTTTCTCAAAGACAATCATAGGTCGTTGCACTTTTTTTTCCAAAGCCTAGAAAATAAATATAGATCAAAACTTATGCAAGCAACACTATATGTTTGAGTCATTGTTTCTTCATTACCCACTGACAATGCATCATCCAAAATGCAAAGAAGTAGCTACTTTATTAATTCTTGTGTATTTTTGGTCTTGTCAAAGACATGTGATTTAACCTTGTTTTATGTGATAGGAGTTGTCTGTATGTGAGAGTTGTCTTTTTAGCCCCTTGAGTCACCTTATTTATATGATCACTTATTTTATGTTTTATGAAGTATTTATGTGGTTTTAATTGTTTAAAAAGTTTCCTAGGTGGTAGGTTTATGGGTTAAGGGTATTTTTATTCCATAAAACCCCTTTTATAAAGTCTAAAGCCCACTCTAATTACCCACTTATGAAAAGTGGCGAAAATTGGAGTTGATTGGGTGGTTGGAAAGTTATGGGGAGGTGGTTGTCTTTTCCCTTGTATTTATTCTTTCTCCTTATGAGGAGAAGAGCCTTCTCTCTTTTGTTTTGGCTTCTCTCTTTTTGTTTTTGGGTTTGTCTTGTCCTCGGGATGCTTCCTCATTTGGGAAGAGATTTTTTATAGAGAAAAGAAAATGATGGGAGAGGAAGAATGGAGAAAAGGGCTTGGAGAAAGAGGGAGATTCTTCCATAGTTGGGGTGGAGAATCTCTTGGTAAGATCCACCCTTTATGGTTTGAGTTTTTGTTGATATGTAAATGAATGTTGGAATGTTTCATTAGCTTATGTATATCTTTGTTGATTCTTATTTAATGTGTATGTTAATTTGTGGTTTGAAATCTATGTGAAGATTTAATGTTGGAACCTTTGTGATGATGTTGTATGTGTTGGGGTAGTAGTTCCACCTTGTTAAGTTGTACATGAATAGCCATTTTATGTGTTAAAATAAAGCATTTGAGGTATGTGAACGAGTGGTTGAATTGTGTCAAGTTTGGGAATGTGAGCCATGTGTAAAATAATTTTGGGAGAGCTATGTGACCCTTAGAGCTCAGGGGTGGATTGAATATCAATCCAATGGTTGGGAGGAGAGTTTTTTGGTCATATTGTTTTTGTTTTCTTCTTTTAGATTCAAATATGAAGTTGAAAATCAAAGGGAAGTCTATCGTATTCAAGAATTCAAGAAAGTAAATATGAGTCTTATGAATTAGGAAATAGTTGAGAGTTCCAAGAGTGGAGTTGTGAGAAAATGCAATGGTTGTGTATATGGTGAATGGTTCAAATTTGCAAATGTGTTATACTTCCAACTAGATGTGTAAATTCAAAGAAGACATTAAGCTTGTCTCAATCCCTAAAGTGAAGAACTAAGGTTGGGAAAATGTGAACTCTATGAGTGCAATCTTAAAAGCCATTTGTTTAATCCTTAAGGAAATAAAAGAATTGTGTCTAGGGTATCAATTCCCCAACTTGGTTGAGAAAATCTAAAAGGAAGAATTAAAGTTTGTTGGGTTTCAAAGTAACTATTTTTTTATAGAAATAAAATCTTGTGTTTGTAGGACGTAGCAAGGGTTTTAAAGAAAAACAACACATGAATATGCATCTTGTTTTTGAATTGGTCTCACGAGCAAAGATCTACTTTCATCTCATAACTAATATGCATTTCACCCATATGAAAAGGGATTCAATTTTTATTTTTTTTTGTATTAAGAATTTGTGAGTTAGATAAAAATCTATTTTATTATTTAAACTAAACTCTATGTAAAATAATAATTATGTATTAATGTAAATGCATATGATTCTATGATGAAATTTATACCATTATAAGGTGCATACATCTTATTATTAAATTTACATTAAAAATTACTATATATATATATCATGTTTATGCATTATATATTCACATTATGCAGAATTTATACATATTGCATTTGATATATATATTTATCTATGATCGTTTAAAAAACAAATATGCATAGAATATTATGATTTCAATTTTGTTCAGAAAATTGCTGCAAGTACGGGCATATATATTGATATATGAATGTAAATCTATAATATGTCATGCAAAAGGCAATGTTGCTGTGTAAAGCAATCTGCCTGCAAACTTTTTCAGATTCTTGGAAAAGAGCAATGCTATTGAGAATGATAATCTTCAATCTGTAATCAAGGTAGATGGTTATGCCCCCATATACAAATCTGAAACCAACTTTAACATTTTTTTTATATCAACTGGCATATAGGAGGAATGTAAATATTGAACCCAACAAATTATAAAGAAAATAAAACTATAAGAGGTCTGCAATGAAATAGTTTAAACCAGGGGGAAAAAATGGTTTGAAATCCTTTCAACCCATCCTTCAACTCTCAACAAATTCTTGAGACTGTTTATAACAAGGAAAATCAATCAAATCATCAATGAAAATTTTGGAAGGAAACCTTGATTCAATGGTTTATTCCCTTGTTCTATTCGAATTGAAAAATCACAAGAAAAAAAATTATATATTTATGAAAAAGTATTTAGTTACAATTTAGTTTTTAGTTAAGAAGTTAAATTCTATTTAAGACATTTTTTTTTTTTAAATTATTTGCATTTAGATTGTGTAGATTGAAAAAATCATTTTTTATTTTTTTTTTTAAACTTAACATTCTTAGAAATTATGTGGATAGATAATTATGATAACATTAGGTGTCAAATTTGAAATGTTTGAAAAGAAGGAACCATTACATTAGAAAAATTAAATGAATGTAATAACATACTTTAAGATTAATAAATGTATATTTATATTTTCTTCAATAAAGATAAATTATTTTAATTAGTACTTAATCTTTAATAGAAATGGGATTAATGGTACAATTAAGGTTAGACTCCACTATTATTAATAATCCTCAAATACACATTGATATAAATTATTTTAAATCAAACTATTGGAACTTGTATCTATATTTCCCACTATTAATTTTACTCACAAAAAAAATTCAAATACGTAATGTTGTTGAACAGATTTGTCCTTTAGAAATTAATACAAATTGACTCCATTTTGACCAAATAAAGGACGAATCTGTCAACAACAGTTGGAGAGATCACTATTACATTAGGAATCTTTCTTTGAAGTTTAGTCAAGGTACAGATCCCTTTTTTGATATAAATTTTGATTTTTTAAATTTAACTAAACAAGGGTGTTTTTTAACAAGAAAGAAGGAAAGGCGAACTAACATCCATCCCTAGCCATGAAAATAGGTGTGATTAAAAATGATTTGAAACAACTAACTAATTTTGGAAATTAAATTGGAAAATATTCAATATTATAGTTCACAAACTAGATTATCAAAGCTTGGTAATTTGACTCACAACAATCTTAACATCCCCTGAAGATAAATGAGTTAAATGCCAAAGAACAACACATCCTCATAGGGAAGGAATATTCCAATGCTTATCTAAACTCACTGACTTATTCATAAACATTAGCATTTTATTCACATTTCATTGCACACAGACAACAAACATCTACAACAAAAAATCAAAATTGCAAAAATTGATCCTTAAATTAAGATCGATGATCTCTTGTGCATCACAGTGCAAGGGGGTCAAAATTTTAGAACTTGCAATGTCGAAATGAGGGATATTTAAAACCATTGTATCATAATGGTCAGGATTTCTTGAAAATTGATTCTTGGATGGATAATAATCATTGTTTTTCCAAATAAGCAGTTGGTCAAAAACCAACCAATTTTTGTCTGATTATGACAATATAGTCATTAATGACTATTTTTAAGGGTAGTTATGATCACCATTTTTTATTGACAAGACAAAGGAATGAATCAACGCTTGTTGTAAGTAAGCCCCATGGCACACACTCATGTAGAACATCCACCACTTCTCAATCTCAATGGTTGTTGGCATACCACCTAAGATTGCTTTCATGCAAATTCTTTAAATACAAAAGATCTCATTGATGCTTGAGTCCAACTTACTAAATTTCTATCACATCACCTTACTAATTTCATTGAGTTCAAGGCAATTTGAATATACTTTCAGTATTAATTTCCCTCAAGTGGATTCCATTAGTTTGCTCTCACCATTCTATAAATTAGCTACATCACTACTGTTGAGGGTGATGTTAGTCACACACAATGTGTTAGGCGATAAAGGTTTATCGCCTCTCTTGAAAAGCAATGAGAACTACTCCAAGGTTCCTTTATGTTAGGTCATGACTACATGGTAGCATGGAGGTGGGATCTAGGTTTCACGAGGGGGTCTAGATTTTAGAAAATCTGAAAAATTTACACAATCACAAAATAATAATCCCACATGCATACAACTCAAAAATTGCATTTTTCGATATAAGCATATTTAAATCAATTTGTTCCTCTTCTAAACAATTTTTTAATCATTCAAAAATAAAAGAAAAAAGATAGTAAGGTAACAAGAGATAATTTAAAGAAAACCTACTCTAACCGGACAATAGCACAAAACATTTCATTAATCACTTATGCATGTTTAAACAAGATCTCTTGAAACAATCATTAATGTAAATAGGATCACACACCTTCACAATCAATAATAGTGCAATCTTCAAAGGAAATATAAAATCCACAATATTTTCAAACTTCACCCAACTAGAATGCCATCAAACACGTGTAGATGTGGCCCGAAATCTTATTGAATTCCATGGTTACAAACAAGATCTCATTAATTTGACAAGTGTGATTAAATTAAAATTCTCATACGATCACCATAGCTCTGAATTCAAATTCATGCAACATAGGTGTAATCCTTAGATGAACAGAAATAAACATTGCACAAAGTTTAGCAAGCAAATTCTACACTAAGATTGTATTATTTTATTGCAGAAATTACATAAGAATTGGATCCTTTGCAATGACCCAAAAATAAAAATATATAGAAAATATGTTCCCATAATTATGGATCTCAATAAAAAAGCAACTGGAATTAACTCCATCACTTGATTCTTTAACTAAATTCAAATTGAAAATTAAAATAAAGCTTAACTGGGCGCCTCGGTTTTAGTTCAATTTTCTTGCTAAAACTTAGGAAAATGAAAAGCAACTAGAAATAAAACTAAGATCTAACTACAATTTAATTGGTAGTCTTCAAAATTCCCACGCCCTTTTATCTTTTCATCTTGGTGTGAGATCTCAGGATCAACGTTTATTGCATTTTTCCAATGCCACATCTGCGTTTCAACTAGGCATGAATCTTAGGGACAACAGTTCCAGATTCTAAACGTCATTTCACTCTTTGGCTGGGTTGGACGTCCTCATTATCTATAAAAACACAAAAAGGTTGACTAGCAACAACAACATCGACATCTCCAGTCACTCGGTGAAATTGCCTGACCATGTTGGCACAATTTCATTCATCTTATCCATTGGTGGCCCTTTGTGAAACTAGATCTTTACTTTCTAGTCAAAGGCGGTCTTCTCCATTTGTTGTATTTTAGTGAAAGATTCAAGTTCTTAAAGAGATTGCAACTATTGGAAATATTGGCATTGATGTCAAAAGTGCATGGAGGGTTGTGAGAAATGTGTGTGTGAGGATTAAAAAGAAAAATATCATATCTACACCTACATATCTACATACGAAAAGGTAAGAAGAACAATGAAAAATACTTGAGAAAATTTAAAGGAAGATAAGGAGCAGAAAAATGAAGAGTGTGTCATATTCATATTGAACAATACATGAAACCATGTGTGAAGGATATATGCAAATTTGTATAAAGAATATGTGTGAAAATTAAGAGCAGATTTTGAAGGAAGATATTTCCATGTTTATGATCAATCTTGTTAAAGAACATGTGCAATATTTATGAAGGATATATGCAAAAACATACAAGAAAACATTCATATATTTGTTATTAGATTTGAAGGAATAACATTGCATAGATTGGACCAAAATTGTGAAAGAAGAGAGTGCACTATTTGAATCAAATTTGTGAAGAGTTGAACAAGTGTGATATCATAAATACACCTGCAGATCTAGGAGTATAAAGACACTTAGATCTTAAGATGGATTTATGAAAAGTTAAAAGGCAGATTTATATGAAGAATCTATGGTAGAATGATAAGAAGACTTATGAGAGCTTATGTGTAGATGTATTGAAAGAATTATGAGGGTGTGTGCAAGAAGTTGAGTCCACTTTTTGGCCAAAAAGTGGAAAATTTGACACATTTGACTTTAAAATTTGAAGCAGTTAGAGATGGAATATTTTAAAAATTCACTAATCATAAAATGTAGTACTCGGAGTCTAGTTTCCAAATATGTAATTTATTTCAATACCCAGATTGTACAAATTGAGTTTCAATAGGTGTTTCTAAAAACCACTGTTTAAAAGTCACTTTTTTTTATCATACCATGCACGTGTACGACATCCATATTTTGACTTAAATTATCGTATTTTTCTAAATCCTTTTGGGAAAAGATTTGTGACTCACTGAAGCTTGTTCTTGATATTTTTTTGTAGTTTTTTATTGAATTTTTTTTGTTTGTTAAATTTTTATTAGGCGGATTTGTCGTTTTGAAAAATCATTGTGTTCAACATGCATAAGATGACCTAAACTTATCAATTTTTTATTTTTTTATTTTAAATTGAAAAGAATTGTATGAAGTTTGTTCTTGTGCAATCTGTTTGTCCAAAATGTTATGTTGATCAAAAGTTATTAAAATAGTTAAAAACCCTAATATTTAAAGTTTATGGACCAATTTTATTAGAAATTAATTGAAAAATTAAAAAAATAATCCAATTGTAAAACAATTTACATATTTAGAATCTACATTGTCTCATTTAAAATGGGTTTTAATTTCGTAAAAAAAATTGCAAAAAACGTCGTCAGCTATATGTCCAAAGTTGGTATTTTTCTCTGACATTGTTAGGACCTTCAACTTGCAAGTCAAACCAGGTTAAAGGCCTAGGTTCGGATTTCCAATGCTTTTCCTGAACTAAAATCCTAAGAAAAAACCCAACCACAAAGCTAATAGAAATTCAAATTTTAAAAAATGGGATCGCACTTTATAAGACGAGATCTCGTTTATTAAAATCAGGATCTTGTTTTATAATCGGGATCTCATTCCCTAATTTATAATATTCAGACTGTTGGAAAGGAAACATGATCCCATTTTGTAAATGGGATCCTGTCTTCCTTCTAATGGTCCCCACATTAAATATTGGGGAACGAGATCCCAATTATAGAATAGGATCTCGGTTTTTATAAACGAGATCCCATTTCTTTTATTTAAATTTACTACCAAAAAATACTGTGAAGTCTGCAACTTCACATGTAAGGCTAAGAGCAATAAAATTGAACTATTTTTCATGAGCTATTGTATTTACAAGTGGTGAACTTGATTTTTGATTGATTTTTTCAGAGGAGGCATCATCTACACCATTTTTGAAGTGGAATTGTGTTAGTTTTGTGCTTGTTTGGAGGAACAAAAGGTCTTCAACTTGCAATATGGATTGAATTTCTCAAAGGAGGCATGAAGAAAACAATTTTTAAAGTGGAATTGTGCTAGTCTTCTACTTGTTTTGAGGAACACAAGAGGAAGAATTTTGTCCTAATAGGTATTCAACTTCCAATTTAGATTGAATATTTTGAAGAATTTCATTATTAACATTCATTTGTGCTTGAGAATTTTATAATCATGCGAGATAAAGTTCGTAATAAGAGAAGGAAGACATTGACTCCTCAAGAAGTTGAAGCAAATAGAGAGAAGAGAGACAAAGAAAAGGAGAAAGAAGAATAATAATGAAATCAATGAATGATGGTGGAACATCCAATTCCACAACTATTGAAGATGAAAACATTGAGAATACCATGGTTGTAGATGAAGAAAATTTGCAAGGAGTCAATTTGGAGAAGAATATGATTATACAAACAAGTCCCACTATGTCTTCAAATCCCTCTTTGAATGCTATGGAGAATGTTTCAATATGCACAAATCTAGGTACGTCTTCAAATCCACATGTTAGTGAAATGGTAAATTTGTATGTAGAAATTTTACAAGATGTTAGACTTAATGATGTTGACATTGATGATATTCAGAGAGATGAAACTTTTATATAATTTGTTGAAAACAAAAAAGAAAAATCTTTTGTTGCAAATGAAAATCAGAATGATCATTTTCTTGAAAATGAAAACAAAACCTGTATTTTTGATGAAAATGAAAATGAAAACCGTTTTGTTGATGAAAATGAAGATGAAAATGTAAATGAAAATGAAGATGAAAATCTAGAATGTGATGTTGAATTTAATGAAAATGTTTTTTTTTAAAATTGGAAGTGATGTTTTCGATAGTCTTCCTAGTCAAATTTACTGGAGGCAAATAAGAACACATGTGAATAGAATATACACCAAATTCTTTTATCGTAAAAAAATTGCATTTCAATGTCAACTAATGATGTAATTGATGAGAATGTAAAAAATGAGGAAAGTAATGAAAAGGTTAGGCTTTTATGTTAAACCAAAAAGAAAAGATCAATCATTAAAACATGTTATGTCTACTGTTGCTAGTTCCATTCAATCTATTGGGAAAAATAGTCGATCTAAAGATAAAAACATAGCAAGAAGAGTTATAACAACTGCTATAGTTAATAAAGCAACTTTGAATAAAAGAATGGTAAGCAATATTAGTGAAGTTTTAAAAATGCATCCTAAAACATTGCTAGGAGTGGCAAAAAGAAGAGAAAGTATAGAAAAATATCCTATCAATCAATCTTGGAGTTTCAATGGATGACTACCGAGGTCTAATATGAAATTGAATGTTGAAATTAATTTTTTCATGATAATACTAGGGTTTCATCTAATGCTAGAGATGTTTTAAAATTAAGGGTGGGGTCCAATGTTTGCGATCCTCACCCAAAACACCTATTAGATACAACACAAACTAAATTTTATAAAAACATTGTAGTGATTTAGTGTTACCTAGTAATATTAAAATAAGTCAAAGGTCTTTTGAAAATTTTTAACCCTGGTATGTAAAAATTAATAAGCAACAAATATCTTCTTGTTATAAAATGCATGTTCAATTTCATTATTTTTATGATGTTTTTCGATATATACATTGTACCTTGCATACTAACATGATTATACAGGAGTGTGGTATTGATATGCCACCTGAGCAATAAGATATTTTATTTCAGGTTTGTTTTGTGAAAAATCTAATGATAAATTATTTTATTTAAGTTCTTGTATTTTTGGACAATGCATTAAATGTGGAAATCTTTCATTTTTAAGAATTTGTTTGCATGAAAGTGTTGATCATGATTTTGGACAACAATTAGTAGATGTTAAAAGATTTTAGAATGTTCACTATTCTTTAAAAGATGGAAAAATAGGAAGCATTGTGATTTATTTAAAGAAAAAGTTAGTGTGCAGGCATTCATGAGTGAATTTAAGAATAAAATTGTACCAAAATATGTCATACACTTTGAACATGCTCGATGGCTTGATAGCCAATTTAATGCATATAGAAACACATTTCCAATTGGTACTATACTTGCAGTGGTTGATTTTGCAGAGAATTATACTCTCGCTCTGCAAGAGGAAATTTAATCTCAATATTATAGTTTAGTGCAAGTAGCTATGTTTTTCCATATTGTTTATAGACATGCAGATGATAGCACTGAGGATGATAGAAAAGTTTTGAGGGAGTATCATTTTTATTTGAGTGACAATTGGTTACACTCGTCAAAGTTTGTTCAATATTGTTTCAATATATTTTATAGAAATTTAAGAGAAAGAGGAATCCAGATGAAAGAACACCTCATAAGGTTAGATAATTGTACATGGTAGTTCAAGAATGCTCAAATTTTCTATTGGTTAAGTAGGGTTCACAAGGAACTTAATGTCTAACATATATGGAGTTTTTTTGAAGTTGGGCATGGTAAAGGAGAACATGATGGAGCTGGTGCGTGTATCAAAATAATTCTTGCTAGAGAACAATTAAAATTCAAGGATTCAGTAAAATTTAAAGATGCACGTGAGATTGTGGATTGGTGTAATAGGAGATTATTTGCACCTGGTTCGAGTGATTACTCTATAGTTCATCAATTCTTCTGGTTGGTGGAAGAAGAGAACATTGTACCTAGAGTTGATTGTAAGACAATCAGTGGATCTACTAAATGGCATTCATTTAGGAGTGAGACAACAAGCACATGGACTATTTGGAAAAGGGAGTTTGCATGTTTTTTCCATTTTTGTATCTCAGGAGAGGGAAGCATGTGAAAATATAGAATGGGTTGAACAGTGGGAGCAAAGATTGTTGAAACCTACAGAAGCACGTGATCAATATGAAAGAACTATTGAAGAAAATGATCAAGTGTTTGCATCTAAAGATTATGATTGTGTTTCAAAGCTTGTACAAGAAGGTAATTTTAATTCAATTTATTTCACTTTATTAAGTTATTTTTTAATACTAAATTATTTATATGGATATGCGCAAGTTATTAAATTGAATTTTGTTGGCAGGACATGTGTATGTTGTTATTGCACCTGAGGGGAATGAAGAGAAAATAGAATATTGGTTGGCTCATTGTGTGGAAACTAAACATAAGTTAATAGCACCTTGAGAATATGATGATGGCTTTCATTATCTAACAGGCACAGTGATCCCCTTAAGACACCCCCTTAAGCAAATTTTGATAAAAAAAAATTGATCCCCTTAAGCAATTTTTTAGAACAAGTCTTTGATCCCCTTAAGAAAATTTTGAGAACTTATTTGATGATGGTTTTTGAATATTTTCCAATAGTATCGATGGTGGTTGTTGGCACTTGGCTACAAAAATACCTGAGAAGAAAGAATGGTCTACCTACATTTGAAGACTATGAAACACATAAAAAGATTATACATTATTCACATTTGGTAGTGGCAACAAATATAAAACTAGAGTGGTATCATGGAAGACCTTCAAAAAAAGTGCTATGGTTAGTTTCTATGGAAGAGCATGAGGCAATCATAGATGCATTGCAAAAAATAGAGGATGTAGATGGTACAATGGAATAAGTAAATACAGGTAAATATAGTTTTAATTTTATTTTGTCCTTTTAGATACATTAAATACATGTTTAAACATTGGTCAAGTATGTTATTAGTTTAAATTGATTTAAATTGTCCCTTTATACATCCTTAATACATAATCAAAAAAAGGATCTAGTCCATGTAGATTCAACCTAGACAACATGGAATACTTGGTAAAAATAAGTAATTATTAGTTAAATTATATTTAAATACATGTTTTGACTACATATTGATATTGTTTGTACATTAATAGTTAAAATTGATTTATTGTCATTTTTTGTATCATTAATCCATCATTTCATTGATCTCATACTTTGAAACAAAAAGGAGAGGATGCTTGGATTCAACCTACAAACATGTGTGGAATACTTTTAAATGCATGTACTTGAGTTGTGTACATATAGATAGTTTTATATAAATTAAAATATGTATGTTTTGATGGTTTCATTGATATTGCTTATACCTTTTTGATATCAGGTGGTGTGAAGACCTACTACATTCTAGGCATGAGTTTGAGATGTTCTTGAGATGGCATATCCAAATTTTGTAAACATTGTTTTGAGATGACATATATGTACATACATACTTACATAATTAAACATACTTTATGTACTTCTATGTATCAAATCAATATTCTAATTTTTTTTTGTTAAATGTGCATGTTTTCCTACTTTGAAACTTTATGTCTAGTTGTATAATCATTAAATATCATGCATACATTATTGTTAAATCAATTATATCCTTAAGATGTTGTATTATGACCCCCTAATACATCCTGTTAAGAAATTCTATTATGACCCCTTAAGACATCCCCTTTAGATGTTGTATTATGACCCCTTTAGATATCCCCTTAAGACTTATTATGACCCCTTAATACATCCCCTTAATAAATTCTATTATGACCCCTTAAGACATCCCCTTAAGACCCCTTAAGACATTCCCTTTAGACATTGTATTATGACCCCTTAAGACATCCCCTTAAGAAATTCTATTATGACCCCTTAAGACATCCCCTTTATACGTTGTATTATGGCCCCTTAAAAAATTCTATTATGACCCCTTAAGACATCCCCTTAAGACCCCTTAAGACATCCCCTTTAGACGTTGTATTATGACCCCTTAAGACATCCCCTTAAGATGTTCTATTATGACCCCTTTAGACATCCCCTTAAGACCCCTTAAGACATCCCATTAAGACATGTTATGATGACTCACCCTAAAACTTATAATACTTGTTAATATCACTTAATATTTATACTCAATTATACTCTTCTTTGATCCCCTTAAGATGTTGTATTACGACTCCTTAAGACAACCTATAATTCGTGTTGGATGCTATTATTTGTTTTGATAGCTTATAGATTAGTATTTGATGCCATTATTTGTTTTGACAACTTATAGATTAGTATTTGATGCCATTATTTGTTTTGACAGCTTATAAATTAGTATTGGATGCCATTATTTGTTTTGATAGCTTATAAATTAGAATGGGATGTCATTATTTGTTTTGACAACTTATAAATTAGTGTTAGATGTTATTATTTATAGAATTTATTAATGCTTTTATTCTCTAATCTTCTATATATTGTTTATTTTTTAAAATTTTATCCTTTCTGGTATATAAACAGATTTCTTTTGTTTGTAAATTATGATTTATTGACTAATTATTGATTGATGTGAATGGAATAAGTTTATTGAGTAATTATCCCTAATTATTGAATGCACATATCATGTATATCATGTATGAGATCACTAAATTTGTAAAGTATAAATATTAAAATGTCCTATATTAATTTCATGTATGATATCACTAAATTTCACATTAATGTTAATGTCTTGACTATGAACATAAAATGCATAAATGTACATGTGTAAATTAAAATTTCAAACAATAATAAATTCCATAATTTATGTAACATATTAAGTGCATGAAACCAATATATTAAGCGCATGAAATAAAGTCCAAAGTACAACTTGTGAACTAAAGTCCAACTAAGTACTTGAGCCATGAAATATAAAGTCCAACAGAGTACATGAGAAACCAGAAATATAGTCTATGAAATAAATAAATATAACACATAAAATCACATGTTTCTAGGTCATGTACTGTCTCTATAATCAAGAGACCTCTTCACACCATGGAGATTATGTGGATGACCGGAAACACTATGTACAAGAGAAAGATGAAATCAAATGTAAGACAATGAAAAATAATTTAATGACAGTTTAATTTATAATCCATCATAAAATTAAATTACCATCATATCTGTGTCTGGATGCTCTGGTGCACCTAAAGCAACCTCTAAATTCTCTAAATCAATCTACATAAACAAGACAAAGAAATTTTAAATTAGATGTACAACTCTACAATTAATTTTTTTTAATTCTATTTAATTTATAATTTATCATATTTTAATTGTACCGTATTTTGAGGTTGTGCACCAGGCTCTTCTCTAGGACTTGTCTATACATGCTCAACTACAAGATGTGTCTCATGCAATAAAAGAAAAAGAATATGTAACAAATCTCATATTATGTATATATTCAATTTAAAATTTAAAATTTAAAATTTAAGTTATATTCAGAATATGTAATTTATACTTGACTTTAAATATAATAAAAAATTTAAATTACCATTTGATCTGGAGCCTGATCTGCATGTCCTCCTGGTGGTGTAACTATGACTAGGTCAGGGCTGAAAGTTGCACTAACAAAGTCCTACAAGATCAAAATTAAAGCATGTACAATTGAATTAGGTATATATATATATTCAAGTTTGCACATTTTGTGTAGAAAGTTTTGTAAACAACTTGGAAATTAATGGCCTCACAAGTAGTTGCAACATCAAATGTTTTCCCGATGCCCATTCTCATTGTGGTATCAACCTAGACATACATGTACATAGACATTTAACGCGTATAATATTTACAAGTGTACATGCATGTATTTCATATATCTAGTGAATTTAAAATGCATAAAATTATAACTATACTAATGTAAACTTTAAAAAAAATTACAATATGAATGTACCTGCCCCTGATCTATGACACTCGATAGTGGGGGAGTGGTTGACAATCCCTCAGGAGGAATCAACATGGATGTCGATTGACTCGCCTAAACCAACATAAATATTTCAAATATATATGTGATTCAATTATAAATTTAAAACTCAATTTCTGAGTACAACTGGTGTCGAAGTATGTACTTGTGGAATAGATGATTGCCCCATCGTTAGTGTCATTTGTACACCAAACAATTTGATTGTTAAAATGTATTGAAATTTTTTCTTTGATATATACATCCATCAAAATTCTTATAAATTGAACGTACATAGATACATATTTATACCTGTGTCGCAGTGTCCTCAGGGTGATGGTCTGATGTAAGAAACTCTATAAATGAACTAATGTGACCAGATGAACCACCAGAATCTCCCCATCCACTTGAACAAACTCTACATACAGTTTTCTCAAAAAATACAATGGGCACTCCCAATTAGCATGTGGGGGACTATCAAAAACCATATACCATCGATCCCAAAAATGTGCACTCATCTATGGATGTATGCACCACCTCATGGATATT
>VDFB02080642.1:0-21275 GCA_007258455.2 Sequoia sempervirens | reverse complement strand
AATCAAAATCGAAACAACAAACCTGTAACACAAAATCAAAATCTTGATCATTCACAAATATGTCAATCGACGTCATATCAACAACCTATCAATCAACTTATCAAACCATCATCATCCTATACATGCATGTCCTAGGATATATCGTTCTGACAATGGGCATCATTTTGGATATCACTTTGGATTCTTATCCTATCAAAACATATCCCTTTGGCTGAAGGTATGAAGAACATTGCCTTATTTATGTGACATTGATCTTTCTTTTGATTTATCTTATTGCACTCATTCCAAGGACCTCTCGAAGGATATCCTAATGAAGGATTTAGAGAGATAGGAATGGGGCAACGATCATTATCTTTGTTTGTCAGTGGATTGTTGGATGTTCTTGTAAAATAACTTGGTGAATACTTTCTTGTTAGATATGCATAGAGGATGTTTTGATGGCTTGTTGACTATTGAATTGATTGGTTATACCTTCCTCCGTGGTTTTGTCCGAGATGCTTAAAACTTCTAAAGTGCATCCTAGCAAGGTTTCTCAGATGTCATGTGAACATGAATTCTATCTTTTGTCAAGTCAAAGTCCATCACACTAAGTACAACGCCTTCATCCCTCGTCCTTTTATAATCTTTGATGCATCGCACTTATGCATGCTATCAAACATAAAGTAAGGACCCTTTGAAAATCCCAATCCTTGATAAAGCAAAATCATCCATCTATCATCATCATTTTTTATCATCATTTCTCATCATCATCTCTCATAATGTTGGCTTGTTGGATCCTCTTGTCATCATCTCATTTCCACACTAACATCATCATCGCCAATAATAATTCATCATGCATCCATCCTGCATCCACAAACCATTAGCATTCTGCACATTATCTCACATGCATAGTCATCATCATAATATAGATCTACTAGTCTAAGCATCTGATAAATCATACATTGTGATAATCACAAAGATATCCTATCACCCATCTCTATCCATCTCAGATTATATCATCATTTAAGTTGTTTAGATAATATAGATTTGTTATTCTAAGCATCTTAAAATCATCTCATTTGCATCAATATCCATAACCACCCATTTTGAACTCCTCTTTATCATGTAGATCTAATTCTCAAATCGACCTTTTCACATCTCTCGAGGCAATGTACTGTGCTGTACTTATTTCGCTAGGCATCCTCAAAAAATCAGAATTTTTTTTTATTTCATCATGACAGTTTATTTCTTTGAACCAACACAACAAGTACATTGCTTCCAAAGAGGGGCAAACTGTAGACATGCAAATTAACATTATGCATTCGATCGGATTCAGTCAAATTAGGTCTCACATTAGGCCCATTCATCACTTTCATCCATTCATTAAATAATCTCATTTCCTAAGGTCATTTATCAAATAAACATTATCATCAGCCTTTTAATAAATCAAACATCATCCCTTTAATTAAATAGATCAAACATTTATTTAATTAAATCCAATCCATATTTCATCCTTTTCTGATTTAAATAAATCAAATATTTAAATCATGAAAGTCAAACTCACCTAATCACATTAAACTAACATAATCATCATTTATTTAATCTAACCCTGATTAAATACTAATCTCACCCACTTGCATTCTTTAGATATCTCCACTTGCACAAATAAATCAATTTTATTGATTTATTAAAAAACCTCATTTTCCCTCAACATGACAAGTTGATTTGTTCCTCCAACATTGCACTAATTGCTATTTTCTTGTCCCCCTCTCAAAATTTATTGCAAAATTTGAATTCAAATTCTCTCATGGGCACTTTCCCAAATCTTGCACATCCATCAACCACTCACCACTTGACAAGTGTCCTTCTTTCATTTGTCCAATCTTAGTCCCACATTGGTCTCTCTTCAACACTTAGCATTTTGAAAATCTTTAAATGAAGCTTCATCCTCAACAAATCCTCCACAATCTCTTGCAAGGTCACTCTCTTCATTTGAGATTTGATCTTGTCCATTTCACTTCATCATATCCATCATCTACACAACTTGATGCAAGGTCATTCTCTTTGAGATTTGATCTTGTCCATTTAGCATCTCCATATCCATAGCAATTTCATCACTAGCTTATCAATCAAGGATTGGGAAAGGGTCACTAGCACATGTGACACCAATCCACTATGGGATAGGTTTAATGTCATGTTTTTATATGCTTTTATTTGGTTTCCCTTGTTTCATTTATGGCATGATTAACATGGCTTATTATTCCATAGGGATGTTGAAATGTTGCTTTATTTTAAACTAACCATTTGTAGATTTCAGCAACCACAGTCTCTGTGCGATTTCTTAATTCCCTCCTTTCCAAATGTAAATCAAACATTTGCTAGTGTAATAGGTCATGCATGTATTTACCAATATACAATTCTGGCCATTAATGCCCACTACTTATTATGTCCCACCCTACTGTTGAAGTCTTCAGAATTGTCTTAGCTGGTGAGTACGGCTTGAAGTTAGAGGTCATCTTCGATCCATCAACTAAAGTGAATTAATTTGAAAACCAAACCTACTTCTGCCTCATTGCCATCTTTGACATTGCGTATTCATTGTGCAAATTTGTGGAAGGATTTAGAAAATAATCTGACAGACACTTTGACTAAAGTTGCTTACTATCCTTTCATAAGTGCAATTTAACTATGGTAGATTCACCTTCACTATTGCAGGTCACTGTCAATTTATTACCCAAGTTGACGATTTTTTTGTATTTTATGCAAAAATCTCAAACTGACATTAATTATTTATTTATCTTTTTTTTCTGGGACCACTATACAAAATTAGAATTTGTTGAATCTTAACTTATGTTTTCTTGAAGCGCAAAATAAGCGAACAATTGAATTGGTGAACAATCACTTCTTACCATATGTTCTTTTGAGTGATTTGTTCTTTTTTAAATATTTCTTGAATATATTGATATTTGACTTGCAGATTTGAAATATGTTGATAATTGATTTGAAAATTTCTTGGAGATAATAGTGTAACAAGGTGAAAAAAATCCAGGAATATCAAACAAATTTCAGTAAAAAAGAAGTAGGAATTGGAATTGAAATCGAAAAAATGATTTTTAAATGCTTATTGTAATAACTTGAGGCATCCATTTCCTATTTTTACTTTTTGTTTTAGGACAACTCACTTTCAATTTGGATTTAAAATTAATCCTTGATTTATTTTTTTCAAAGTTGGGCTAAAATTGAACATTAGAAACTCACTAAGCTTTTCGATTTGGTCTAAAATTTGACAAAAAAATGTCACACTACAAAGTTGGTGCTTAAAAATAACTCATTTTCTACTTTAAAGTTAAAAAGATCATGTACATTTGCTATTTTGTAATCGTTTTCACAAAGTAATATCATCAAAAGACGTATGCGCTTCTCTCGCACCCCATGGTCATCTTGAGAATCAAAAGTATTCTTGTGATATTAAGTTATCAAAAATATTTCCTCCACATTTCAATTTGGGTTTAAAATTAACAAGTCTTGCGAGTGTGAGTGGAACATATTGTGTGTGTTATCTCTTTATTTTTCAACAAAGATCGATCAAACTACATATATGTTTGCTCACTTTTGTTTATCTTAGAGGACCTACCTTGTGGGAAAAAGTAATCACCCAAAGGAACGACCCAGCCAACAACACACTAAATCCAAGCGACTTCCAACCGGTATATAAGTGTGGGTTCTTTTTGAAATGCAAGTATCACGATGGTCATCCTAACGATAAGGGTAGCAATGGTCTCTCGCCGAATGGGTGATCCCCCAGGAACAGAAAGTCCATATTAAAACCCTTGTTTAGAAAAGGCCAAAATCCTTGATCTATTTGTTCATGCAAGAATAGTCATTCTGAAGTTGCCCCACACTTTTACGGATTTTAGTAGAAATTCAAAGTATGCCATGGGAGATTCATGGGTGTTGATGCTTGGCTGACCTAAGAAGCGAGTGCACTGTAAGGGGGAGCATGTGTTGTCAATCATCTAACCATTCACTAAAAGTAGGCATAGCTGGACTTGTTCAAGTGGGGATTCAACAAATACACTCTTTCATATCCATAGGGTTGTGCATGTTCTTGAGGAAAATATGAAAAGGTCTATTTTTGGAGGATATTTTTTTCCCATTGGGTCTTTTATCTTTCTCCACTTTATTGATATTTTTCTTTGTAAATGAGTACCTTATTAGGCATTATTGTTAGGACTCAAATTTCCGTTATTTTTTGTTCCCATCTAAGTTGTGCTTAAGGGGGGTGTTGGTTTAATTATTATTATTACACCTTAGTTAAGCTTACTTAGGTAAATAGTATTATTTACTTAAGTTAATTAGGAATATTAGGCACTTGTGTGTTTCATCACTCCTTGATTGACGGGAGTTAGGTACGACATCTCCCTCATCAAGTGAGTTACTTTTACACCCCTACACCTCTAAGTTGAGTTAGTCTTTTGATAACTCGGGTTTACTAGGACACTTGTCATTCTTGGCAACTGCATCCTAAAACTATAACTTTGTAATCATTCCTAATGTTATTCACTTCATTTTTTTATGAGTTTCAGCTTATTGATCTTAGAAAATTCTAATAATATTTATACAAATAAGCAACATTAAATATTGGTGAAATATCAATAGTTGTCAGAAGCTCCAATTCATATGCATTTGATGAAAATTTCCACAAACTGTTACATGGGCCTATCTGTTTCAACTTCAACTTACTGTATGTTCCTTGTGGGGACCTCTCTTTCTTCAAGTGTGCTATTACTAACTCTCCAACCAAAAATTATTGCTCCCTTCGATGCTGATCAACCTACTCTTTGTATTTGGTGGCACTCCTATCCAAATTTCCCTTCACTTCCTTATGAAAATCATGAATATACTCAATAAAGTCTTTCACTATGTAACACTCTTTCTACCTAAGTCTGCACTATCTCTAAACTCATCCATACCCTTGGGTTGTACCCAAACACAATTTGAAATGCACTCTAACCCACACTTCGATTGACTGACTTATTATAAGAAAAATCAGCTTGTGCTAATGTCAAATCCCATTGATTTGGTTTGTCACCTATCAAGCACCTCAATAATATTCCCAAACTTCTATTGTCAACTTCAGTTTGACCATTTGTTTGTGGATGGTAGACTGAAATAAATCCCAATTGTGTTCCCATTATTCCAAAAGGTGTAGTAAAATTGACCAACAAACTTTGTGTCTCGGTTTGAAATAATACTCTTTGGCAAGCCATGTAACCTAACCACTTCGTTGAGAAAAAATTAGCTATGTGGGAAGCATCATTGAATTTTTGACATGATATAAAATGAGCTTTGTGTCTCCTATAAGCATCCCTTGAAAATGAGCATACTTCAAATAGAGAATTTTCAAATATATCATAAATTACATTAAATTTTGTAAAAGGTCAGGGTTGGAGAGACTGTGGTGCCTCGTGGCATAGGAGGCAAGAGCTTGGATGCTCAGGAATGTCTTGCAATAGGTAATATTTGCATCTAGTTGCGATATTTTTCAATATAATTTTTTAGCGAACACAGGTTTGAGTTGCATTAAGAGCTTTGTTTGTGTTACAGGCCAGAGTAAAGTTGGACAGAGTTGCAAGGAGCGGGTGGGACATGAGAGGTACCAAGAGCTTGGTCACAAGGTGGGAGAGGCTTGCAAGGAGAAGTTTGGGAATGAAGGCTACCAAGAGCTTGGTCACATGGGGGGAGAAACCCGCAAAGAGCAGCTGGGGCATGAAGGATACCAGGAGATGGGCTGCAAGGGTGGTTTAAGTGGAAAAAATGATCATCTTACACTATTCTCTATTTTTTGTATAGATTTTTAGTAGTTTGTGTAGTTTTTAATGTTACAGACATCTCTATAAATCTTTTTTTTTCCAGTGACTATAATCTCCATTTTTGCAATGTAATCTTTGTGTTGAATGGAATTGTGGAATAAATATGTTGTTAATTTCCGAAACTGATGAATCATTTACATGGTTTTTAACATGTTTTTTATAGAACTGATGGTGCTTTTGTATAGTTGTTAATCCCTAATAGTATTTTAAATTTTTTAAAACATAAATAAAATAGTCTCTAAAATGATATATCTCGACGTAGATTATATAGATTTATACTTACTCAATATAGAAAGCTTTTCAAGAAAGATACAACAATCTCAGTCAATATCCAACTGCAAAATAAAATAAAGCTAAATACATAAGTAAGAAGCTTTCCTCGCTTGTCGATTCTCTGATGGTTGAGAATAGTCTACGCATTATTCATTTAAAAAAACCTAATCCTTCCAATAAAATCAAACAATTCCACATTGTACTAAAATAATTGTGAGAATATCAACAATATTAAAACAATGGCGAGAATATCAATTGTATTAAAAGAATTCGTCTATGGTAGCAAGTGAGTTGATCTTTAGATAACCATAAGGAAAAGAGTGCCAACTTTAAAAGTATATTATAATTAAAGGACTACGTCAAGATGAATTGGTCCTTACGGAGTCTTAGCATTTCGGCTATATAAAGCATGTAATGGGCTTGTAATACACAATTCAATTCAATTCCACATTCATATCCTGCGTTGTTTTGTCTGCATCTTCTGTCTTTCTATTATAATGGCTAAAAGCATAATATACTTCACGATGGGACTTTTTATGTCGATATGTTGTTATAGCGACAATACCATGGCAATGAATTACGATCCCTTGCAATATTTTGGCATTGCAGATGAGGAAAGCAAAGGTGAGAATATGATTTTATATAGTTGTCTAATATTATTTTCTTATTAGCCGAGTTGCTTAGAAATTGATTAAAATAGGTTTGATGAATGGGTTCGTTTGCAAAGACCCAAATAAGTTTCGACAGACAACTTCTTCTAGGGACTGAGGCAGCTAGGGAACACTGACAATGTTGTAGGGTCCAGCGTAACAGCGGAAAACATTAAATAGGTACCAAGCATCAATATGTTGGGAATATCGTTGGTCCACATAGATTATTTAATGGGTGGAATTAATCCTCCGCATACACACCCAGGAGCCACTGAAATTCTTGTTTACTTGGAGGCGAGCTTCTTGTGGGTTTTACTGATACCAACTACAATTTCTTTAGCAAAACATTGGAGAAGGGAGATGTGTTTGTGTTTCCCAAGGCACTGGTGCATTTCTAGCAGAATGTGATTCACAAACATGTAGTTACCATAGCTGGATTGAGCAGCCAGTTTCTTGGAGTTTAGAAAATTGTCGATTCTCTGTTTGTAGTGGATCCCCCTCTCCCTGATTCTGTATTGAGCAAGGCATTCTGCATCACCCAGGAACTTTTTGATTACATTTAGGCAAAATTCTCCTAATATTTTGACGTTGAATTCGTTGTGTTCTTTAAAATAAAACAGAGAAAAGGACACCAGGCGGGAAGACTGACTTACCCAGTTCTTTTTTAGTATTGTTCAATAAATCTATGTGAAGGGATATATGTAAGGGCATCTTTTTATTAGCCATGCATTTATTTGTATCACATATTCAATATGTTAACAAATTTTTTTACATAAAAATGGTTATTTTTCAAGAATGTTCTAACATAATTTTAGTTGAGACATTAAAAACAATGAATAAGCTGAAAGAAGACAATACTTAGATATAGGCTTATAGCACTAAGATCAAAATCATACAAGGGAAGGTAATAATTTTCTTAGTGATCATGCTAAACTATTATAGAATTGCTTGAGACATATCTATTCAAGGGGTAACATGTCATACTCAAGCTCTATAGTCGAGACACTATCCAAGAGCATAGAAAAATGATTAATTTTTATTACTACCATACATATTAATCTAAGAAAAATCATTGCCTATATTTTTAAGTAATTATTTATTTGTGATGTTGGTGACTCAACTCAATTATATTAGTCTATAAAACTATTGCTTGTTAATTGAATCTTTACCTTAAAATTAATATAAAATTAGATCTATATCCACTCTCACGAACTTGGTTGGCTAGCAAAACTACTCTAGTTCCACCTAGGAATTTGTTTCCTTTCCAAAAAAAAAGCTCTAATATTTTTTTAATTTCTAATTTTTGTATCAAATATAAATATCATTTTTTCCTAGTGATTTATCTGTCCTTATATTTTGTGTGTATCCAAGATCCCAAATAATCACCCACCTTTCACAAAGATGGATCCATAGATTTATTGTAACCATTATCATGAATCAAGTTGGTGTACCTATTGTTAGAGATATAGATACTATAATGTATTTAAACAAGAGGGAATCATTTAGTCATGATTCTCATATTGTCAAATTATGGATAGGTATAGACAACTCATATTCTTACAGAGAACATTTCTATTATTTTATGACTATGCAAGTCATTTTCATTAAGTAGAAAATAATTCATAATAGATTAGTCTGATTAATTTATAAAGAATTGGAGTACTTTGAGGTTTACATCTTAATTTAAACTAATAAAACTATCATAATTATCCATCTATTTATTTTCCTTCCCAAGCTTCATCTTCTTTTTTCACCCACATTCACAATCCCTAGTGCTAGCCAAGTGCTACCTCTCCCACGCTTTCCGCTCATTCATCCTCCACACCTCCCTCCACAACCAATCCTCTCCTAGTTCCATGTTTTCACATTCAAGGTGATCTCCCTCCCATATTCCTCTTCCATCACCCAAACTATTTACCCCAACCTTATGTAAACCCAACACATTTATATATAACTTGTTATCTCCTAGCCTCCTTATTCAAATGTAATTCCCACTTCTATATATACCATATACTTATATATTTGCACGATAATTACATGATCCTTGATGAAATTAAAAGTAGAGGTCATTTCCTACCTCTACTAGCTAAGAATGATATCATAAATAAAATATTATATCATAGACTCTCTTCAAATATTTTATCATATATTTTTGTAAAGTGGTTTATGATCCCTAGGTTGAAATGTATGATGATAAATTGGATTCTATGAAAAATCTATTATAATTTAATGACATTTTTTTGGATTATATGTATGACGAAAGGATTCTTGACAAAAAAACCAAGTCAATTGAAATATTATACACTTGTAGCTATACTCATTGCATCATGGTTTTGTACTCTCATACAAATTTAGATAATGCAATGTTACATCATTTTTTATTGATATTTTAATAAGGTTAAATATCTTTTATTTGGTAGAATGTATAAAATAATACAATGATAAGGTTCATGATTATGTTATTCACTTAAAATACTTTTCCATTAAAATAAATAGTATCAAAATCTTGATTATGAATTTTGAACAAAGCTTTTTTAGTAAAATATTACTTGATAAAACTTACTAAAAGGTAAACATTATTAGTTTTATGAACTTGTGTGATAGTGCTAGAAATATTCAGTTGAGATAATTAGAAGGAATATATAAAAAAAAAAATTCTTCAAATACACCTCGCAATCATCTAATGCTTCTAGGCTACCCATCAAGAAGTCGTTGAAGAAGGGAAGGGATTCCCCTAGGGATAATAATTGTATTAGACCCTCTTCTAATAGATATAGTATATCCTCAATGGCCTATAATATCTCTATTAGACCTAAATTAAAAGAAAAATCATAAATAAATTGATGATCCCTTACATGCAATATCACAATATCTATTGGAAGATAATATAATAACCTTGACACATATTAGACCTATTGATACATCAATCTATATAAAATTCAAGATATATTACTAATTCATATTCTCGATATATTACTAATTGATATTCTCGCCATTCTCCTACTAATGCGGAATTGCTAGACTATATTGGAAGGTTCGGGTCTTTAAAAAGTAAATAATATATAGATTATTTTCAACCGCCTGAGAAATGGCAAGAGACGAAAATTTCTTTCATCTCATGTTAAGCCTTCTTATATTAGGTCAGATAATCTATGCTTTATTATAAAAGTATATGGTGTGATGTGAAGTTGAAAAAGAAATAAGATTGTTGAATTAGATTAATATTTATAGTTTATAATATTAAGGATGAGTATTAATTATAGATCAGTTTAGTTTATAATTATTAATGCGACGAATTAAAATAAATAAATGAGAGAATGAGTTGTAAAATTTGTAAAGATGGTGTTACCTGATGAATTAAGTGTACAAGGTAGATTTATCATAGTCTTTCTTGAACACCTTCTTGGTTTTGGATCTATACTTTTGGAGGCTTGGGATATTGGTCTTGTCTTTACAATTTGAAAAATTTAGCTTGAAAATAAATCTTTGAACTTTCCAAGGTTATTGAAGTCTTATTAGATGTATTTCAAATAGATTGTGGACTTACTAAAATAAAATTTGGTGACTAACTATTCCACTGATGATTTTTTAACTTCTTTGGATATTATATTTTGATCATTTGGTTATCTCCACTCTTTCTCTCACTAAGACGAAAAGCTTTCATAAGGTGAATGGAGTAGGTAAATGGTCTCCATTAGATTTTTCAAAAATTAACATTAATGGTTCTTCACATGAAAATTCTTTTGTTGCGAGATTGGTGGAGTTGGGTGAGATAATGCCAGTTTAGTTCATTTTTTTCTTCTACTATAGGGTTTAGCACCGATAATCAAATGAAACCTCAATATATCCTCGTAGATCTATAAAAAATTAGTGAATTAGTTTAAAGGAATAATCTTCTTAAAGGTTGACATATATTGTGGTGCAGATTCTATATCGTTCATGAAACTTTGATTCTATATTTTCTTCATATTCATAGAGAATGAAATTTTGTTGTAAACTTATTAGCCAAATATGCCTCTAATTTTAGGTTAAATGTAATCCACAAATTTTCAAAGCCTAGTACATTGTTGGTGTTTCTTGTTGACTTGAAGAAGTCTACCGAAACTACCTTTGGGTCTCTACAAATAAACTCTGGAAGGACTAGTTCATCTTGAATCCGTATAGTTTACTGATCCTTGTAATACTATAATATACTTCACAACATGTTGCTCTTTTTGTTACGTCAAAGTAACTGTGTAAGCCTTCAAACAGTAGTGAAACTAAACTATTGCATATGCTTATTTGAATATGAAGTCACCTACTCTAGTATTTAAAAAATCATAGGAATCTAACAATACGTATTCTCCCCATTCCTTGAGTATTATTGGAATTTTATTTGTTCTCTATGTTGCTAAATAATGTGGAATTGTTAAACCTTATTGAAATAATAAATAGAGTAACTTGAACTATGAAAAAAATTCCAAAAGAGGAAAATTTATTACATCTTATGTATTTAACTTAGTTATTCTAAAGTTGGACATTGACTGAGATGGTTGATACTTTATATTTTTATCTTCAAGAAATCTCTTATATATTTTTGTTATTCTTTATAATATTTAAAGTTTAAATATTACAATTTTCTTATTTTTTCATATATATTATATTGATGTAGGATATTAATCTAAAATTTATTAATAAAATATAAATTATAGTGTATCAAAAATAAAACTAAAGAATATTATTAAGGATTAACAACGACTCTTTAGCTTAGCTTATAACTATTAGTGTGAGAATAAAAATATATAAATGAGAGAATGGGTTGTAAATTTTATCAAAATGGTGCTATAATTTCAAAGGATAAATATAGCATAGAAAAAAAAATCATATAGAATTTATGAAGGAAGAAGAAAATTGAGATTTGATCTCATGGCTACTAAAAGAGATTACATCCAAAATATTTGTTGGTATAGATCATTAAGCTAAGGTATTTTGAGTGTAAATTAGTACAATACCCTAAACATATGAATTATGTCACCACGAAGTTGAAAGAAAATGATTTTTATGGTGGGATTCAATCAAGAGGATTATGAACATAGTGAGAAAATAATTATCCTAATGTGGGATCATGGTGCATGTAGGAAATGGGGGTCTTATCAGACTACCAACCCATGCTCGTGCCCTTTGATTTGTTGTCGGTGTCTTGAAAATACCCTCTCATGCAAGCCAAATCACGAGAGGCCGTGTGAGTTTGGAGTTTGCAGGCTACAATTCTAACCCTATGTCAAAATTCCTTTGTTGGAAGGCATGCCTCGGTGGTATTGTATCTCACAGCCTGCGCACTCTTTCAAAGAGGTGCCATTCTGATTTTGAGGCCATGATACCATCACGTGAGGCTGCATTCAAACTATAGGGTGTGAATCTTTCTTTGCAAGTGTGGCTATGCCCATCAATCTACAATTTAGAGGCCCATCTTGCCCGATTTTGCTAAGGAGAGGCATTTGGATCTTGTGGAAGGCAGCGGACAAGAAGTTCAGAGCAATTTTTGTAGGCTTTTAGAATTAAAAAGGGGTGAAAAAATATGCAACTCAAATTTGTGTGCCTAACTGTACAAGTCGAATCTCCCCATGTGCAAGGATATATGACAAACCCAAATATTCGGCCATCTTTGCTGGAACCAAAATGCTCTATAGTGAGTCAAAATTGTTGCACTAGCATTGGAAATGGAGGATGTGACGCATGATTTGTAGGAGTTATCAACTTGTTTGAAATTGTAAGTAGGGATGCCTAAGAGAGGACGGATCTGCAATGAGCGACGCCTCATATCTTTAGTGGAATTTGTTATCAAATCAACCCAAATCTACTATTGGTTGCTAGCATTAGCATCTCCACTTGGCAAGTCAACCTGGTGAATAGGCCTCAAATGCTCCACACTTTGAGGAGTGAAGTAGGCATTGTAGACTCCTAAGAGGACTGTTTACAGCTTGTGTGGTTGAGTCTTGAAATTTTCTCATGGTGTATTTTCAATTGCTCGCTACTTCTTTCCAGTCCATGAGGGCTTATTTTTTCAATTTTCCTCTCTCTACAGTTCTTAAAATATTTGATTTTCTAAATTTTGTAAATGCAAACTTTTTTTATTGGTGTAAATTTACAATAGGGTGAAAATTTATTTTTTCAAACTCTATTTATTGATGGTGATTTCCGACTAATATATAAAGCTCCCTTTTTCACCTTCATTCTTGTATGAAAATAATGCACTAAAATAAAGTGCCAAACAAAGGGGGAAATCAAAAATATCAAAGAGGGGGGGTGTCAAAGAGTCGTGATTAAAACTACACTCCAAATTTCTTTCAATTTTCTAAAAAGTTGAAAATCACAACTAAGCATGGAGTCGAATCAACAAAAGGAGCCAAATGTAGTTAAGGATAAAGAAATACGAGTAACAAAATCACAAAAAGAGGAAAATATGAAAAGGTCTTTTTTTGGAGGATAGTTTTTTTCCCGTTGGGGTTTCTATCTTTCTCCACTTTATTTGAGAGTTTTCTTTGTAAATGAGTACCTTGTCAGGCCTTTTTATCAGGACTCAAATTTCTATTGTTTTAAGTGCCCACCTAAGTTGTGCTTAAGGGGGGTGTTGGTGTAATTATTAATATTACACCTTAGTTAAGTTTACTTAGGTAAACAATGTTATTTACTTAAGTTAATTAGGAACATTAGGAAAGTGTGTGTCATCACTCCTTGATTGATGGGAGTTAGGTACCACATCTCCCTCATCAAGTGAGTTACTTTGACACCACTACACCTCTAAGTTGATTTGGTCTTTTTATAACTAAGGTTTACTAGGACACTTGTCATTCTTGACAAGTGCATCCTAAACCTATAGCTTTGTAATCATTCCTAATGTTATTCACTTCATTTTGTGATGAGTTTCAGCTTATTGATCTTGGAAAATTCTAATGATATTTATACAAATAAGAAATATTAAATATTGGTGAAATATCAATACTTGGGTTGGAAGTTCCAATTCATATGCATTTGATGAAAATTTCCACAAATTGTTACATGGGCCTATCTTTTTCAACTTCAACTTACTGTAAGTTCCTTGTGGGGACCTCTCTTTCTTCAAGTGTGCTATTACTAACTCTCCAACCAAAAATTCTTGCTCCCCTCAATGCTAATCAAAAAACTCTTTATATTTGGTGTCACTCCTAACCAAATTTCCCTTCACTTCCTTATGCAAATCATGAATATACTCAATAAAGTCTTGCGCTATGTAACACTCTTTCTACCTAAGTCTACACTACCTTTAAACTCATCCATACCCTTGGGTTGTACCCATACACAATTTGAAATGCACTCTAACCCACACTTTGATTGACCAACTTATTTTATTGACAAATTCGGTTTGACCATCGGTTTGTGGATGGTAGGATGAGCTAGATCCCAAGCACCAAAAATGACCAACAAACTCTATGTCTTAGTCTGAAATAATACTCTGTGGCAAGCCATGTAACCTAACCAAGTTTCAGAAACAAAGCAACTATGTGGGAAGCATCATTGCATTTTTGACATGATATAAAATGAGCTTTGTGTCTCCTATAAGCATCACTTGAAAATGAGCATACTTCAAATAGAGCCTTTTCAAATATGTCATAAATTACATTGAATTTTGTAAAAGGGTTGATATGTGGTTGACAAAAATTAAAAGAACTAAATACACTAATAGACTTGCAATTTTCTTTTTGTCATAAAATTTTACAAGATTTTTTTTGGGGAAAAAAATTTCTTAGTAAATCCCAAGTAAGAATATGGAGTGGATTAATAATAAACTATGTTACCCCAAGTTTTTGGGACGAGGATGGCAAGAGATGGGGGGACGTATTTTTAAATATATAATTTTTGGAGCCATTTTTTCAGATGGTAGGGGACGACTATTGTAGACATGCAAAATTGACATCATGCATTTCTCATATTTAATTAAATCATATTCACCCGATCAATTAAATAAATCAAGTGTATTTTATTAATCTCCTAAGTTATCTCTTGAATTAAATAAATCAAGTTTATTTAATTAATCTCATAAAGTCGTCCATTTAAATTAAATAAATTCATCTTTATTTGATTTAACACTAACATCATCCTCTTTGATTAAATAAATCAAATCTTTATTTAATTAAATCTAAACTCATTTTCTTCTCATTTTTATTTATTTTAATCCTAAAATCTATATCAAAAGTCAAAATCACCTAATCTCCTATTAAATTAATCAAATCTGATTAATTTAATCCTAATCTCCTGAATCCTCTAGATTTTGCAACTTGCACCAATAAATCATTTCTTTGATTAAATAATTCCCTAATTACTTTCAAAATGGCAACAAAAAGGGAATATTCCTCCAAGTTTGAAAATCCCTCCAAATGTCTTGTCCTCCAATATGGCATTAAAATCCTCTTACATTGTCTCTTACATGTCTCCCACTTGGCATTGAAGACTCTTTCTTCTCCCTCCAACAAGCCATCTTTTGAATTTCAAATCTCCCCCTCTTTGGCACATTGATCAAAATATGCACAACCTTCCTCCATTCACATCTTGACAAGCGGCACTTGGCCATTGGATGCTAAATGATCCCACATCCTCCATGTTTTGCATTCTTCCATCCTTCTTGGTTATAAATAGAGGCCTCCTCTATTCTATTACTACAAACAACTCCACAACTCCACAACTTGATACACAATCTTAAGCATTTGAATCTTGTCCATCATATCATCTAGGAGCTTATCAAGGATTGGGAAAGGGATTCTTTCCACATCAAAGAAGCACCAATCCACTATGGCATAGGGTTTGATAATGTTTTTATGTCCTTGCAATTAGTTGTTTTTGTTCTATTTAGTTTGCATATTTTAGCATGGTTAAGTATTTCATAGGAATCTTGGGTTTGCTTATTTTGAATTGACTGACTAAGCTAATTGTGGTCATTGTTTGAAGTATTGCAAATTTAGGGTTCACATAATGGCACTAGAAGGAGGTCTCTCAATGGCCTCCATATCATTCCGTTAATCTTACTTTGATTTCTAATGAATATAAAGTTTGATATTTTGGTATTTTGGTATTTGATTGTGTGACAAATTTGATATCTTTAAATTTATAGGGTGATAGAAAATCAGATTTGTTAAATAATCTTCAACAGTATAATTGAAAGATCTATATTCATAGAAATTTGATTTCTTGATATTTTAGTATTTATAAAACGATTGTGTATAAAATATAAAGAAATCAAATTTGACACACACTATTTAATAGCACTATTCTATAGCATTTATATTGATAGCAATCTCTTTCTAACATTTGTAAGAGAAAAAGGGACCACTATTCAGGGCACGCTTTGGTCTTCTAGTTGTAAGAGTATATTTGTGACTTTAAATGATACATTTTTGTCAATAGCACTACAAACGCCTCTCAGACTAAAGTCCTCTTCCATTTGAGAAAAACTCCCATTTGAATCACCCCTGTCAAGATATGATTGTGCTATTTAAAATATTGACAAGCCATAGAAGGAGGTGCAATGGCCATCTATCCCAGGAACACCAAAATCCATGACCCTTAAATCTGTTATCTTTTCTTTTTTTTCCTACGCTACCCTTTCTACTTATTCCACTCCAAGCGTTCTCTCAGATGTGTGACTATTGTATCTGTTTCAATTTAGTCACTTATGCCCAGACCAAAGGCTACCAACACATTAAATTTTACAACTCTCATACCTCTCCAATAGCCATCGTTAGATGAAAGTAATGACAGGTTGATTTGTTCTACTAGTGTAGTGGTTGTGATGATAATCGCCTATTCTTAGTACGTTTTGCAGGCTCAGTACATTATGAAAGAAAAAAAATGGTGGGGATAGGCGATGTATATTTAAGCCATGTCAAATAAGTCAACAACTAACCAAATATATGTGGAGGCATGCAACTATCCACATTGATGGCTAGCGAAGAGGAAGATATTGCTTCCTATGCATAGTACCTTGTCAAAATGCACATACAAGACTTATTCATGCGCATTTACTTTTATAGCCTCACGCATATATTCTCTGATTTTACGTATGTGGGTTGTCTTTCTATGCATCAAACATCATAACTACTAACAAATGATAGTATTGTAGGAGTCAAAGTCACATAAGCTTCATAAGGTCATGACATGGTAGAAACTCCATGAGTAAAGGTTGTGGAATTTGGGTTTACACCTACCAAATGCATTTGCTTGAAAGTTTTCTTTAATGCCTTAGTCTTTTGCGCAGGTCCTGTAGTCATTGCATTTTTACAAAGAGTAGTAGAAATCGGTTTTACACCTGTGTGTTGATTACAAAGAGGGACGGTGAAGGATTAAGTAGAGTCTTAAATGCTTTTGCCTCTTTCTTTTCGATGTCAAAGCTTAAAATCCATTATGTACTATGGGTGTCTATTTTTCTAGACTCAAAATAAGTTTTTTTGTAAGGATTTGTTTCATTATATGCGCCATTGATTGAAAACACAACAGAAAAAAAACTCCATTTATATGCATTCATTATGATGACACAGCCTTAGTTCCCTTCATTTTTGCGTTCATTATGTCTTATATCTCAGCAATCTGCCTGCTCCACACACTTAGACATCTCAATTGTCAAAGTTTTGGTAGCATTAAATACACAACATTGGCAGATTATGAGAAGAGAGAACAAACTTTCTAACAATCTATTGGAGAGAGAATATTGTACGATAAGAACAAATGCAAAAAGCCAAGAGCCATCTCAGTTGTCAACCCATTTTTTTTTTTTCACTATTGTGTGCCCCACATTATCTTTGAATTAGAAGCTTATATTATTTGTTTTTCTCTATTTTGTCACCTGAGGCAACACTATCTCATTGTTGCCTACTGTTTCCACTACGCACTCTTTTGAGACCATTCAAAGAGAAAGTTATCATTAGGCGATATGATTTTTGTAGTTTGTGAAATCAAATAACTAATAAAAATTTGCGCCGCTATCTCCAAGAAAAGGACAATACTAGCTTTTTATATAAGCATAAAGTGCGTGTGTAGAGTCCATTCGTGTTTGGTATTAGAAAGGCTAATATTTATTGTTTTTAGGTTTGTGGAAAGTAGGCCATGTGAAAGGTTCTGGCACCCGTCCCTCTAGCAACTACATATTAGATTCTCATTCAAAAGTGGTTGGTAGGCATTTGAGGGCTAGTAAAGGTAGAAGAATAATTTTAATGCGTGTGGATTAATATTGGTTCTTAGTTTCTTTGTTTCCCTCATCGAGGATCAAGCTGAGAGAAAGCTTTTAGGATTATTATGACCACTATATATGTAGATCTGAATGTTATTTGTCTCTGTGTGATTTCTTAATTCCCTCCTTTTCAAATGTAAATCAAACATTTGCTAGTGCAATAGGCCATGCCTATATTTACCAATATATAATTTTGGTCATTAATGCCCACTACTTATTGTGTCCCGCCATGCTGTTGAAGTCTTCAGAATTGTTTGAGCTGGTGAGTATGACTGGAAGTTAGAGGTCATCTTCGATCCATCAACTAAAGTGAATTAATTTGAGAACCAAACCTACTTCTTCCTCGTTGCCATCTTTGAGATTGTGTATTCATTGTGCAAGTCTGTGGAATGATTTAGAAAATAATCTGACAAACACTTTGACTAAAGCTGCTTACTATCCTGTCATAAGTGAAATTTAACTATGTTAGATTCACCTTCACTATTGCAAGTCGTTGTCAATTAATTACCTAAGTTGGAGATTTTTTTTGGATTTTATGGAAAGATCTCAAACTGACATCAATTATTCATTTATCCTTTTTATGGGACCACTATACAAAATTAGAATTTGTTGAACCTTAACATCTTTTTTGTTCAAGTGCAGAATAAGCGAACAATTGAATTGGTGAACAATCACTTCTTACCATCTGTTCTTTTCAGTGATTTGTTTTTTTTTTGTTTAATATTTCTTAAATATATTGATATTTGACTTGCAGATTTAAAATATGTTGATAATTGATTTGTAGATTTCATGGAGATAATGGTGCAACAAGGTGAAAAAAATCTAGAAATATCAAACAAATTTGAGTAAAAAAGAAGTGGGAATTGGAATTCAAACCGAAAAAGGAATTTTTAAATGATTATTGTAATAACTTGAGGCATCCATTTCCTGCTTTCATTTTCTATTTTAGGACAAATCACTTTCAATTTGGATTTAAAATTAATCATTGATTGATTTTTTCAAAGTTCGGCTAAAAATGAACATTAGAAACTCACTAAGATTTTCGATTTGGTCTAAAATTTGACAAACAAAACTCACACTTCAAAGTTGGTGCTTAAAAAGAACTCATTTTCTACTTTGAAGTTAAAAAGAACATGTACATTTGGTGTTTTGTAATCTTTTTCACAAAGTAATATCATCAAAAGACGTGTGCACTTCTCTCGTGCCTCACAATGATCTTGATAATAAAAAGTCTTTTTGTGATATTAAGTTGTCAAAAAGATTGCCTCCACATTTCAATTTGGGTTTAAAATTAACAAGTCTTGCAAGTGTGAGTGGAACATATTGTGTGTGTTCTCTCTTTGTTTTTCAACAAAGATCGTTCGAACTACAAATATATTTGCTCGCTTTTGTTTATCTTGGAGGGCCTGCCTTGTGGGAAAAAGTAATCACCCAAGGGAACGACCCAACTAGTAACACACTAAATCCAAGCGACTTCCAACCAATATATAAGTGTGGGTTCCTATTGAAAGGCAATAATCATGATGGTCATCCCAACGAGGATGGAAGCAATGGTCTCTCACTGAATGGGTGATCCCCCACGAATAGAAAGTCCATATTAAAACCCTTGTTTAGAAAAGGCCAAAATCCTTGATCTATTTGTTGGTGCAAAAACGGTCGTTTTGAAGCCGCCCCACACTTTTACGGATTTTAGTAGAAATGGAAAGTATTCCATGGGAGATTCATGGGTGTTGATGCTTGGCTGACCCGAAAAGCGAGTGCACTGTAAGGGGGAGCCTATGTGGTCAAGCATCTAACCATTTGCTTAAAGTAGGCGTAGCTAGACTTGTCCAAGTGGGGATTCAACAAATACAGTCTTTCATATCCATAGGGTTGTGCATGTTCTTGAAATCAAAACACTTTTCTTGTTTGTAAACATTTGGAAACAAACATTCAACATTATCATCAAACGTCAAACCCTTTAGGAAGAAAATACCATTGAAAAAAAATGTGTGTTATTGCTTTCCCTTAGGATTTTATCCTTAGAGGTTTGTAAACACTTGGATTTATATCTCAATTTGCTTGCTAAAGTCAAAAACAGGTAACTTTTTCCTTGATTTCATCAAAGTTCCACATAATGTATTTTTTGGGATGAGAAGAAGTTAAGACATTGGACATCTAGTTTCAAATGCTAATCAAGAGTGTGTTTGTGGTAAAAAGAACTCATTAAGAAAAGCTAAGAACAATTGGACCCCACACATGTGCTTGGTATATTTTGGTCATATGGTTTTCATGCAAACATTGGCCTTTTGGTTTGAACTACTCTTAGAGAAAAGAATGTTCTTCCCTATCTTGGTCTTATAAACAAGGTCCCTATTAGGTTCATTTAGAATCAAATCAAACACTTCATCCATCCCAAACATTTATCATCTCATCCCACCAAACAACTTTAGAGCTTTGGAAACATCATTATCTAGACTTGGGTACATCCCTAGAAACCAAATCAAAATCATCTGTTTAGTTAGGTGTGTGTGGATGAATCCTTCCGAGCACATAGTTAAATTATCACTCCTTTGAACAAGTGCATCCTAAGATCACATCTAACATCTTAGGGTTTACAAGTTCACTATCCAATCAAAACAATCAAAATCAAATCCTAAATTCTAGCATTGATCCAAAGTTCCTAAAATGTTCAACACCCATATCATTCACCCCTTTCATCCTTCATCTCATCATTGGTCCTAAACACCTTATGGGTCACTTTTGCAACAAGGCCAAAACACAAGAAGAACATGGAATATAAACTTGATCCTTACATCATGAGCAGTCCAAACCAACCAAACTATCAAAGCCTTACGATGCCGCTTAGTTATCAAAACTCACATTTATACAATCCATACATGGGATCATTATCTACTACAAACCTCAATGTGAATTCAAGCTAAACCTGCAAATCACACACTAAAGAGAGGGAAAAATATTTTTTTTGTTAGTGAATAGGGATTTTCCTTGGTCAAACCTCATTTTGGTAATCAAACCTTGAAATGAAATGGAATAGGAATGGAGAATGATGAATGAACAAAATAAGATGTTGCAACTCACCAAACCCTAGCAATAAGAGGCTGCAAACATGTAAGAAGTGGCTTCAATGGATATAGATCTTAACTCTTGCTTAAATAGGATAGATCTTTGATGAAATGCTAGCTTGAATCATAAAAACCCTACATCACAATTGTTAGCTCAAAAATAAACACTTGATGCATGAACTTTGACATGATGCTTGAT